>JASTWL010000472.1:0-140013 GCA_035220575.1 Temnothorax rugatulus | reverse complement strand
TCCAATTCGGCGTGTAACCCTTCTCGAAAATTGTCTTGTATTTGCTGACGCGTACCGAGTCGCCCGTTTTGAACTTTGCCGGGCCCGCGATCTTTATCGCGCTGTACACCGTAGCCAAGAGTCTTTCGGCGATCGCGGGGGTAACGTCGATGGGTCGCATGCCGATCGTTCGATGCTTGCGCGCGTTGTAATCCGACACGAGTCGCGACAACACGTCGACCCACTTGTAATTTCCGTTGAGCGTAAACATCTTCCACATGTTGTTCTTCAACGTGCGATTGAATCGCTCGACGACCGACGCCTTCATCACTGAATACGTGGAATAATGATTGATGCCGTGTTTTCTCACGAGACGTTGCACGTCGGTGTTGTAAAATTCCTTCCCCATATCGGTTTGTAGGTTACTAGGGCACCTCCCGCTATCTCGAATTATCTCAGCGATAGCGTCAGCTGTCTCGCTGCCGCCTTTACCCTTGAGCGGCACGGCCCACGCGTGCTTGCTCAACACATCGATGACGGTGAGTATGTAGTGGTAGCCTCCGTTGAAACGCGAGTACGGACGCATCTCGACGATGTCAGCCTGCCACAGGTCGTCGTACCCTCGTACTATGACGTGTCTGCGAGGAAAATTTCTTCTCGCCGGTGCGTGCAATTCGTCCACCAACCGTCGCTTTTCGATATTTTTATCCACATCGGTCGATTTTAACGGTCTCATGTTCGGTTAGCGTTTCGTTGGTTGTTTGTCGTCGTTCTTCAGCTGTAGCCGTTTCTGTTTATGTTTCTGCGTCGTTCGTAGCTGTTTCTGAACCGCTCAGAAACGATATCGAGCCGTTCCTGAAGCGTTCGACGGCCGTTCGACAACCGTTCCTGAATCGTTCGTTGTCGTTCATCGTCGTCGTCAGTTAACTGCTTCTTGTCACTCATCGTCGTCGTCGTCGTCGTCGTCGTCGACGTTCTTTAGCCGTTTGTAGCCTTTCCTGTCTCCGCGTAGTTCGTAGCTGTTTCTAAACCGCTCGTAATCGTTTTTTAGCTGTTTTTGAGCCGTTCGACAGCCGTCCGACAATCGTTCTTGAACTGTTCGACAGCTGTCCGACAACCGTTCTCGAATCGTTCGTTGCTGTTCTTCGCCGTTGTTAATTAACCGTTGCCTCTCTTCACTCGTCGCCGTTCGATAGTCGTTTCTGCTATACCGTTTATCCATTGATGTTCGTTGTCGCGTCTGATTCAACGATATTCGCACGTCGAAGCTTGTTTATCGCACTCCGTAACGCTCGCACATCCTTCTCGAACGCGGTCAGCTTCTCGTCTGATTCTTTTCGTTGATTGCTCAACATTTTAAAGAATTGATCAACGTATAGTTTGTTAACCGCGTCACCGTCAGTCTCAGGTTGCGCTACGCGACGAATCTTGCGCGACCTTGCGTCAAAGTCCGTGGCGGTGCGACACAGAGCGTTATCGCGCACGAAATTTCTCACTAATCCGCTCCACCGATGGTACGAAATGACATTCGTAGCGTCTTCGCTCTGCTCGAACAATCCAAATTTGTTGATCGGCATTTCGACGCTGATTAAACGGATCGCTGTCGCGCCGTTCAATTTATAATAAGCCCGTCTTCGCGAAGTTCCTCGATGATCGACATGATCTCGTTGTCGTGGGCATTGTTGCCAGCTTGACGCGAAGCGTCGAGCAATCGCAGACGATCCACCAGCTCATTGGGGTCGTCCCAGTGCACGTAGTAGGTGTTATTGTCGGTTAGCGTCATCGCGCGAGGCGCGAACAATCCCTTTCCGGATTTTTTCTTCCTGGATTCGGTCGATATCAACGGTGAGATTACAGCTTGATACTTGTATCCTTTGTTGCCCATTACTCGCTCGCGAGGATCGTGCTTGATTTTATGAGCGCTCGTTGCCAACAGGATGCTCCTGTACTTTTGCTTATCGTCCTCCGTGTAGATCTCGTTATCGGGTATTTTCTTGAAGATCAACTCGTATATACCGGGTGTGCCGGCGTATCGTACGCCGCCGATATAAATGTTATCCGCGCTGTCCACGTCAAAACGTTTATTACCGAGCATCATTTCATTCTTGCCGAGATAAACGCCGTACACGAAGTCCGTCGTTGGACAGGCGCCCAAAACATCCGCGATGTACACTCGGCTCAGTGGACCCAAGTGATTTTGCAACGTTTCTATGAACATTTCTCGACCCTCCGACGTTTGCAACTGCTTCTGAACGGTCGTCGCGATCGAGTCGTCCGTGGTTTCGAAAACATTCGCGTTTTCAAGAAATTCGGGACTCGTACGTTGCACGGTTCGCGTCGTCGCGGACGGTGTATAGGTTATCGGTGTAGAGGTTATCGGTAGTACAATCGATCGTTTCGACTGATCAGATTTACGCGGTGTCGATGAGAGATCCAACCAGGAGTCGAATCGTTCCCTCTTTCTTTTTGGTGTAGCATCATCATCATCATCATCATCATCATCATCATCATCATCATCATCATCATCATCATCATCATCATCATCATCATCATCCTTCTTCCCGCGCTGTTGAACGGATAGCGGTTCGATTTTCGCGTCAACGTCGCTCTCCGTCGGCCTATCTTTCTTCACCGCAGTCAAACTCGAGTTGTCAACGATCTTTTTCAGCGGTTCGACGAGAGGCCTAAAGTGCGTGTCCAACTCAATGTCCTTCTCGATCTTACCGGTCTTCAAAGCGCGAAGTTTCTTGCGAATCGAATCACTCGTTTTCGCAATCTCTTTCGCGATCTTCTCGCGTTCGCGAATATTCTCGCTCCTGACGATCGCAGCCATCGCGGGAAAAAAGCAGTGTGTCGATCTCTCTCTTTCTCTCTGTAACCGCTAACGTTTCACCTTCGACGACGTATCGGCGACGACTGACCGCTTTGCGGTATCGACGCTAACGTTTCACCTTCGACGACGACGACGTATCAGAGACGACTGACCGCTTTTGCGGTATCGCGAACACGTTAAATCCTTTTCTGTATCGGCCGTTCGAAAGCGCGCTGTCCTTGTCTATCACTACGAATCCGTACTTGCATTGCCAACAATCGTGGCACAACGAGCAAAATTCATCGTACGGCATGTCGGTATTTACGTGATCGTTGTACACGTGTTTCAAATTAGTGGCATCCTGTTTGAACAGAATCAGCAGATTCGCGTTGTCACGTATCAGGTGTTTAGGTATTCTCGCGTACGTCTGACAGAGATAAAAGCAGTCGACGTTCGAGTGCCTGCCCATTGAGAAATACTCTCTCACGACGTCTTGCTTATCGCACGCCACGTCATCGAAGACGAAGATCGAGTTTGATCGCGCGTCGCTCGGTGGAATGACGTCACTGTTATTGGAGAAGGTGTAGTAGCCAATTTCGTCGATCGATGTCAATAACTTCTCCAGATATCGGTATTTCGGTTGTTGCAGCGATTTCGAGTACACTTACACGTTTTCGAAACGTACACCGTGCGGACTTTCCAGCAAACTTATCAGAACGTTGGTTTTACCGCAATTCGAGGGGCCGCAAATGATCGCGCGTATAGTAGTCGGCAGCATCGTACCGTGTCTGCGCCTGCGCTTCTCCGCGTTGCCATCCATCGACCGTGATCTGATGTCGTCGCGATTCGTCACGCGAATCGTCAACGGCTGTCGCACGAATCTAATTTTTTCTTGTACGACTCTGTACGACTGAATCGAACATTCGTTCGAACGGCTATTTATAGGTGCGCGGCACCGCGAATCGCTCAGTAGCAAAGATGTTCGTCCTACTGTCAAGACCCTCGGACATTCGCGATTTTAGCGCCGAACAGCTGCAATCTGTGCCGAAAGCCGTTCTGTTGCAAATGTGCGGCGATCACGTCCACTACGTGTGGGACAAGCTTCCGGAGCATATAAAGGCGGATTTGGAGGTTCAGACCTATCGTCGCTGTTACGAACATTACAATCAACCGTGGCAGCGAACGCACATCGACGGTCCCGCCCCGTTGATTAAGAATTGCGGCGAATGTCAACGAAAATCAAAACAGGTAGAGGCCTGTTTAATCGCGCGATAGGCGCACTTCCGTTCGAACTGCACATTCCCGGCTATCAGTTTTGTGGTCCGGGTACTCGTTTACGAGAACGATTGGCGAGAGGTGATCCGGGTGTAAATCCCTTGGACGCGGCGTGTCGCGAGCACGACATATTCGCGTAGCAAAGACCTCACCGAGAGACACGCGGCGGATAGGATACTCGCCGAGAGAGCGCTAGGACGCGTCATCGCGAGAGATTCGGCTCTCGGAGAGAGGGCTGCCGCTACAGCCGTCTGGGCGGCCATGAAGGCTAAGACGAAGCTCGGCATGGGCTTGAAAACACGGAAAACACGGAAAACACGAACGAGGAAAAAGCCGACGAAGAAACGGATACTTCCGACGGCGAAACGAGGCGGTGTATTGCCGATTCTACCGCTGTTGGGAGTTCTCGGTTCTCTGGCCGGCGGAGCGGCCGGAGTTGCAACGGCGGTGAACGCTGGCAAAGCCGCGCGGCGTCAGCTGGAAGAGACGCGTCGTCACAATCGCGCCATGGAAGGTCGCGGACTTTATCTCGCTCCGTACAAATATGGACAAGGACTGTATCTCGGCCCGCACAAACGCGGACGAGGAGTAGCGTTGAAGAATAAAAAAAAACATCAAAAAAGGCATTAAATATGCCCACGGGTAGTACGACTAACGTACAATTGAGTCGACTGGCAAGGCGAATGCGCGTACCGTTCGTCAGAGGTGTTTTCATGCGTGATTCGTTACCGATCGTCGATGGCGTGCGTCGAAACGAGAGCGGTATCGTGAATTTGGACGATGCAGCGGGCCCCGGTACGCATTGGGTAGCGTACGCTAAGAGGGGAAATCGAGTCGTATATTTCGACAGTTTCGGCAATCTTCGACCACCGAAGGAACTAGTGCGATATTTCGGACTGAGCGTGACGAAGATTGAGTACAATCACACGTCTTATCAGCGCTACGATCAGAGCATCTGTGGACAATTGTGTCTGCAATTTCTCCGGACGATCGACGACGACGACGACGACGACGATCGGCACTAATTTAAAACCTGACGACGCACCGTGTGGAGACTCAGTGTTCGTCCAACGGCTTCCGTCGACATGTCTATAACGTTCACGCTGACCGGGAAGAGCAGCATCCTCGCGGAGCACTATTTTCCCGCTGTGGATCTGAGCGACGGTGACTACGAGCTCGGTCTAACGTGTTTCCAGACTTATCACACGATTCCGAACGTGAATTCCTCGAATAATAAATTTTATTTCGATGAGGATGACACGGAAATTACGATTCCCGAGGGATCGTACGAGATACGGGCCATACACGAGTTTTTGAAACGCGAAATTTCACGGAAACGTCCGCGACGCGTGGTTCGTTCCAACGACGATCGTCGTACGTCGATCGCGAATATCGCGCGAGAGGAGACCATTCGCGCGAACAGCTATGAAGACGAGGCCGCGGAATACCCGCCGATAGTGCTCCGCGCAAATTACAATACGATGAAGAGCGAGATCAAGTGCGCTTTCAGAGTGAACTTTAACAAACCGAACAACGTCGGATCGCTGCTGGAATTCTCGTCGACGCGTATATTGACGCCGGGACAGCGGCACGAATCGGACGCACCGATTAATATTATCAACGTAAACATTATCCGCGTGGAGTGTAACGTGACCATGGGTGCGTACAGCAACGGCAAACACGTCCACACGATACACGAGTTTTCACCGAGCGTACCACCGGGATATAAGATATCGGAAACGCCGGCGCAGATCATTTACCTGCCGATCGTCACGCGGAGCGTTAGTGATCTGACGATACGCGTCGCTGATCAAAACGGACGATAGCTCGATTTTCGCGGAGAAGAGATCACCGTCAGATTGCACGCACGACGGCGAGAGTGATAACGCACCAGTGCGTTGAGCGTGAGCGTGAGTGTACGCGCGACATATGAGATGCTAGTGTTGAACGACTCGGAGCACGCGACAGATAACAGTAATATCTTTACGGCTGCGTTGATCGACGATATCGTCAAGTCGACATTCGGTGGCGTTAAAAGAAAAAGAGAGACGAGAAAGAAGCTCAACGCGTCGAACGTTAAATTTTTACAATCTCTGGGATTCGCGGTGCGAAACATCTGAACGCGTGAACGATGACTGAAATTCTCAACATCGGAGGCGAGCCGGTCTTTGACGATCGCATCGTCAAGATCGAGACTCACACGTACAACCCGTACGCCAACACAACGTTCGAGCACAGCGACGAAATACGAATACCCATACAACAGCAGGATCTGTATACGTTGCCGTGCAAAAGTTTTCTCTACATCGAAGGAACATTAACGGTGACCAGAGCAGCCGATCAAGCCGATAACGTGGTACTGGGGACTAATTGCGTCGCGTTCATGTTCGATGAAATTTGATTCGAGCTCAACGGCGTGGAGATTGATAGCTGCAGAAACGTAGGAATAGCCAGCACGCTCAAGAACTACGCTACGTTATCGTCCGACAGAAGCGTGATCCTGAGAAACGCCGGCTGGAATCCACAGAATAACGCGAATGGATATTTCAATCTCTGCGTACCGCTCGACACGTTACTGGGATTTTTCGAGGACTACAAACGCGTGCTGATCAACGCTCAACAACAATTGGTCTTGATACGATCGCGCAACGACAACAATTGTCTGATGGGAAGTCTCGCGTTGGAGCCTACTGTCAAATTACTCAAGATACAATGGCGAATGCCTCACGTGGTATTGAGCGAGATCAACAAGCTGTCGATGCTGCGCGCCTTGGAAAACGGACGATATCTAAGTATGGGTTTCCGTTCGTGGGATCTGTACGAGTATCCCCTGTTGCAGAACACGACCAAGCACACGTGGCCCATTAAGACCGCGACTCAGCTCGAGAAACCGCGATACGTCGTCTTCGCTCTGCAGACGGGTCGAAAGAACGTCATGTCCGAGGACACGAGCCGATTCGACGACTGCAAATTGACCAACGTGAAACTCTACCTAAACTCGGAAGTTTATCCGACGACTTGAATCTGGACTTTGATAAACACAGATGGGCGATTCTGTACGATATGTACGCGCGTTTCTGCAAGAACTATTACGGATACGAATATCTCGAGCCGAGTCTCACCGTTTCGACTTTTCTAACTAACGGCCCGTTCGTGATCATCGATTGCTCTCACCAAAACGAATCCGTCAAAAACGCCACCGTGGATGTCAGACTAGAATTCGATTGCATGGAGAACGTACCGCCGAATACCTCCGCGTACTGTCTCATCATACACGACCGCGTGATTGAGTACAACCCGTTGACGAACGTGGTGCGCAAAATAGTCTGAGTGTTCGCGGCAACGTCGACGTGAATATTTTTTCTCCTCTCGTCTTTTATTCGCTCCCCGATACAATTATTGAGAGAGGTAAGGGAGGGGGAAGTATAAATCAGAGTGTCGCGAGACGGTTTGCAGAGTTGCGCGTCATTCCTCTCGATTGACACGTCGACGAGAAAGAGAGAGAGAGAGAGAGAGAGAGAGAGAGAGAGAGAGAGAGAGAGAGATTGATTGATTGATTGATTAATATATTATGCCCAAGCAATGCTAAAGGGCAAAGAAAGCATAACATTGTGACAATATAACTGAATAATACATCAAGTAGTGTACACGCAACTTAAAACTATACGCGACTTAATGTTAAGAAAAAACAATAAAGAATTAATTAAACGCAGCTAGAACTAAACACAACTTAACACAAATAGTGTACCCGCTACTTAAAACTATACGCAACTTAATGCTAAGAAAAAACAATATAGAATTAATTAAACGCAACCTAGAACTAACCATAATTTAACACTAGAGAATAAGCTTAAGACTAGAGGAGATAAGCATAAGATGAGAACTCAAAATGCGAATTCGGACGAAAATAAGTAATTGCGAAGGAGACTCTTAAAAGTTGCAAAAGAAGTTGCTGACGTGATACTACCTGGAAGCGAGTGCCAAAAATAGATGGCCGATATCTGAAAAGAATTCCTATACATTTCAGTTTTGAAAGCTGGAATATGAAATGATTGCGTGGAAAAATAGTCGAGAGTGAGAAAAGAAATACCAAATCTTTCTTTGAACGGAAAATGTGTACACACAGCGCGACGAAAATGGCGTGGCATGCGAGAAAGAATTGAGTAACTGTTTAATTTAGGGACCAAATTGAGTATTGTCCAAATGAATCGAAATTGTAACGCTTGTGGCGGTAAACTGTATTTGATTAAAAATGTTTACAGACAGAGAGAGAGAGAGAGAGAGAGAGAGAGAGAGAGAGAGAGAGAGAGAGAGAGAGAGAGAGAGAGAGAGAGAGAGAGAAATCTCGTCATGTCCGTACCAACGTTCGTGGACCTGCAAGGATTCCTCGTCGGGATGAAATTTGTCGTGAAGGAGGTGGCGGTGCTGAGAAAAGGCAGCGTTCTGACGCATCACATCTTCAAGTACCCCATGCCGTGGAATCTCCTCACAAAAGCCGACAAATCGTGTGCTTCCTGGTTGATTGCGAATCACCATGGATTACGATGGGAAGACGGAAACGTGTCGTACAGCACGGTGAAACGTCTAATTACATCGGCCGTGCTTGGTGTAGAAGACGAAGAAGACGAAGAAAACGATGATGATGACGACGAGATGCCGACTCTCGTGTACGTCAAGGGATGCCAGAAACGAGAATGGCTGGTGGATCTGCTGGAGAATTATGCGAGAAAAAACCTTATCGTCGAGACTCTGGATGCGCATTACGAAGATATTGAATCTCTGAATCAAGAGACACGGTAGTGTCTCGCGTCAAGTCAGAAAAATTCATCAAAAGCGTCATCATCACAGGAAAGCGAAACCGACCGTGTCTCTTTACGCGACGCGACGGGTTGCGAGTACTCGAGATGTTGAGATCTCATATAACGAGTGAACGGATCAAGTTCTAAGTAGGCTTGATTGATAGCTTGGGGTTCGAATTGGGGGGGTATCTCCTATAACATTTTCCGCTACGTGCCCTACGAGCGGAGATATTGCGACGCAAAGTCGAAAATGTGAAAATTTTATATTAAGATACTTGTACTAACGCCGACGTCTCTCAACCAACCAATCAGAGGACTCAGAGAAATGTCACTTTCACTTTTTCGACACTGGCGGTGCTGGTATCGCCAGTTTCGATATCGCGCGAGCATTATTATCGATCGATCTATGGTAGGTAGGTAAATAGGTCGATAGACTTATCGGTCAGGAGGAAGATTTCTATCAACAACCCAGCGAGTAAATATACGTGTGCGTACGTATGCGTACTGCGTACTACGTACGGCGCTCAGTGCAGTTAGTGTGTTCTGGTGTGTTCAGCCGGTTCAGCGCGCCGTCAGTTAGTTATTATAATCACAGTCAGTCTTAACCTATCGTCAAGAGACACGGTAGTGACAGCCAAATACGCGCGGAGCGAGACCGACCGTTACTACGTTAATACGTTTACGCGAGTGTTACTTCTGTAGTAACTTACGATAATTCGTTCGCGTAAACGGGATTGTTCTTCGTGTAAACGGGACTACAAAAAGAAATGATATCATAACAAAATTACCTTTTTAAAAAAAAGGTAAAAAAAAGGCGTCAAATCACACTCGTTCGAAGAAAGTGGTTATCTCAAAAAAACCTATGAGGTATCTTTGTACCTAAAAAAAACTGATGTGGTATGTTTGTATTTTCACAAAAATAAATGATATCTATAAATTGCGCCAAGTAAAAAATGAATATATATTCCTCGGAAAATAACTGTTGTATTATTTTTCGTATTATTAAAAAAAATTTCGTACAAAAACTTGACGCTGCTCACAACAAAATTACCTTTTTTAAAAAAGCAGCGTCAAGTTTTTGTACGAAATTTTTTTTAATAATACGAAAAATAATACAACAGTTATTTTCCGAGGAATATATATTCATTTTTTACTTGGCGCAATTTATAGATATCATTTATTTTTGTGAAAATACAAACATACCACATCAGTTTTTTTTAGGTACAAAGATACCTCATAGGTTTTTTTGAGATAACCACTTTCTTCGAACGAGTGTGACTTGACGCCTTTTTTTTACCTTTAAACTAGACGACACCAATACTATGCGATGCGGAAAACACGTCAAGAACTGTGCGTTACAAAATGTAATAAAACTATTTAATTGGTGGTCGCGCGCGACGCCAGTTACGAGCAATGTAACCTTTTAAATAATAAATTATATTTAACTTTTATAATGTTTTATTTCTTACTCCCCCTCCCCTCCCCATCATCACCGATAGAGTAGGTTTTAAGCAATGAAATGATTCACTTATCTGCTTTTGTTAAAGCATACGGTCGACGAACAGAAAGGGAATCGTTACTTGACTGTGTATAAGATATCGTACAATATTACAGCCGATGTATTAATCCGTTGCCCAATATTTGTCTCGCGTACTGCGTAGTTAGATTGTTGTTTAGTCTACGCGCGATAACACCCCCCTTTTCCCAGAAAAATGTTGTTTACGACGAACATGTTCCGACAGGCTCGACGCGTTATCGGGTCGATCGTCGTTCCGATGACGTCATTTCTTCCTTTGTCTCGCGTACTGCGTAGATAGATTATTGTTTAGTCTACGCGATAACACCCCCTTTTCCTAGAAAAAATGTGTACCCCTCCCCTTTCCCCCACCACATCATTCCTTTGGAATTGTCGCGTATACTCGATTAATTTTATACGATCAGTCTTGTCGCGATCGCTCATACTGACGGTCAACTTCTCAGAGCCCAGAGGAAAAAATGTTCTCCTTTGAAGGAAGCGCAAGCAGCAGCAGCAACAATGGTGGAAAACGCGCACAAAATGCCGTAAATTATTACGTGCCGATTCACGACGTTGAACCTCAATCGTGTGAGAACAGATGTAATAGGTAAGTTTTTATATCTTTGCAAATTGTAATACTTACGAAAAAAAACTAATTTCATTTCTTTCATACAGCATTTCGTTGGAGCGTCGAGCGGTTCGTATACTCAGCAGACGATACGCGTTGACAGCTACGGAATACAAATTCCTCGAAATTGGCATCAACGTGGGTCCACCGAGTTACGTGGAGATCGCCGTGGGAGATCATCGAGGAAAGGAACTGTTGTTGTCTCTCGAAACATGGAAGGGACTCTACGAGCAACGATTGGACATTCAAAATTTCCTTCGCAATGACTATATCAATAATATCCACAGTTTTATAAACGTTGGACCGCTAAAGGCCCGGACACATAAAAATACGTAAGCATAAGACGTAAGAAGTAAGCCGTAAGCAGAAGCGCAAGGCACAGAGAAAACTTAAGGCCATACATGAGCAGTAAGACATAAGCAGTGAACACACAGTGTTGAGAAAGGCAGCCATATTAAAACGTAGGACTTAAAACATAACGTAGAAAAATTCCACAAGGATGAAATTTTTACGTTTTACGTTTTACGTCTACCAATCAATAGCGACTGAAAATTTGTTATGTTCTACGTAGCTTTCAAGGGGATCAGAGGTTATTTTTAAGAAACATTGAAAATAAGATATCGGGTAAAAATTTGTGCCCTCGTGCCACAGTACTGTACGCATAGTGGTTATTTGGCGGAGATATCGGTTAAAAATTTGTGCCCTCGTGCCACAGTACTGTACGTATTGTGGTTATTTGGCGGCTTTGGCGCTCACGGAACTTGGTAAGCATATCCCTTTTACGTTTAGAAATGTATTGCAAATTTTTATTCTATCACATGAATTTATGTAATACATTATTGCACCGACAGATAAACTGCAGAAGAGCAGCGTCTATCGTATTTCAAGAAAACGTTGGCAGACAACTTTCTATATGGTACGGATATACTGACTATCTTTGCCTATTTTGAAGTTGGCATAAGGAATCATACATATCTCAAAATCAGATATAGAATTCAACAAAAATTCTGTTAGCGTACAAATCGCGCAATATAGAAGAATACAAAAAGCCCTTGATGACAGATCACCAAGTGTCAAAGAAGGTCGTACAGGTTAGGACACTTCTTTCAGCTCCTTGCCAGGTAAGTTTTGACAGTAATACCAATGAACGTTTGCAATATCGAATATTATAATCAATTCTATCATTAGCAATTTTTTGCAGTTGCTTTTTAATCTGACGGTAGCTAATTTACATTATACTATAGATGTAGTGCTGCCGACTTTATAGGATTATATGTTGAATTCTACTCATGTAAATGTTAGACACAGTGCAGTATTAGCTACTGTGTAAATTCTCGAAGCCGTATACAATCACTGTAACGATACAAATTAGACATTATCGGTAAGAAAATGTAAAATTTTTATGCAGAGATCAATTTCTATTTTTCTTTAAATGTGTAACAATCTAATCTCTAACATCCATTTTTATTCAGGAGCCACGGGTGTGTAGCTGATATACAGGATATACTATAAACTGTCAGAAGTAGAAAAATCGCCATGTGATGTGAGTTGTTAGCATAATTTATAATTTAGAATAATGGATAATTTGTATGTATAAGATTTTATGTTCTTTTTTGTAGGCAATGGATAATGAGGAAGAAATATTCATACATGCATTACTAATTCTAATGCTTGGTATATACATTGTAAAGAAACGAATATCTTTTCGTTGGGTCAATCGACAATATTGGGTACGACCAATCAATGTGAGACGCCCTAATCAAGGAGACTTTAATCACTTACTGCAAGAGATGAAAAATGATCCATTTATGTTTTTTCGCTACACAAGAATGTCTTTATGCATCTTTAATCAACTGCTGGAAATGATGACACCATTTTTGGTAAAGAAAAGTCATCGGGCATTGATACCCGAACAACGCCTTGCTTTAACTCTAAGGTATGTATTTATTTCAGTGATAATATGTTATGTAAAGGAAGTATTAAATTAACCAATTAAATTTTTTTGTATTTTTGTTATATCAGATTCCTTGCTACAGGAGATCAAGTTCTATCAATCGCTTTAGCATATCGCATTGGGGAGTCGACGGCACGTAAAGTAATAAAGGAGACTTGTGCTGCAATTATAAGAGTATTAGCGCCCTTATATTTGCCATCTCCTACAGAAGAAGATTGGATCAAAGTATGTGAAGGATTTTGGACAACTTGGAACCTACCAAACTGTTGTGGTGCAGTTGACGGGAAGCACGTACAAATACAAGCTCCGCCAAATTCTGGGAGTTTGTACTTCAACTACAAAAAAAACTTTCAGTATAATATTAATGGCGGCATGTGATCACAATTATAAATTTACAGTAGTAGATGTTGGAGCATATGGCAGCAACAGTGATGGCGGAGTTTTGTCAAGATCGGAGTTTGGCAAAGCTCTACACAATGGTAATCTGAATTTACCAAAAGGTGAAGCCAATTTGCCTGGAAGTAGAACAAGGACGCCATGCTTCTTCGTTGGAGATGAGGCATTTCAACTAACACAAAATATGATGAGGCCATATCCAGGTCGCAATTTAAATGTAAAAAAGAAAATCTTTAATTATAGATTATCACGAGCTAGGAGGGTTATAGAGAATACATTCGGGATTCTTGTCTCACGCTGGAGAATTTTAAGAAAATCTATTACTTTACATCCTGAAAATGTCGACAAGATCATATTAGCAACGATATGTCTCCACAATTTTTCTAAAACTGTGAACGATTTGAGGCCAGCAGAACACAGAATTTATTGTCCTCCCAATTTCGTCGATACTGAGCAAGAGGATGGCACTATTATTAGTGGAGGCTGGAGAAGTGAATGTTCTACAAGTAACGTAGTAGAAATTGAACGTATTAGAGCAACCAATGCTCGTCGTTCAACCACACTGGCATACAAGCAACGAGATGAAATAGCAGATTATTTGCTAACTCCTGAGGGTGAAGTTTCATGGCAATACGAGTACATTAATAGAGGTTTCAACCAGAATTCCAGATTTCCATTGAGCCAAGAAGTTACTTTTATTCGCATTTGTTAAAAGATTAATTACTTTTATTTGCAATTTTTTATTGTATACATTTCTATGACGTTTATTTTGCATTTATAGTTAATTACAACACGTTTGTTGGTACTTATTAAAAAGAAGAAATCAAAATACAGTGATTTGCTCAAGAGTGACAATAATATGTGTATTCTAGAAATAGAGTTAAATATCAGCTAATATAAGATCGGTCTCCGTCATTTATTAATAAATAAATAAGGTTATTAAAATGCATTTGATTACTTTTATTTGTATTTGTTGTATACATTCCTGCCAGTACAAAAACTACAAAGTAAAATAATTTTTTGTGTTGGAGCGTTTGGCAGCAACACAGAACGAAAACAACATTTTCTGCTGAATAAAATGTTATTACAAAAAATATACAGGCATGTATTTTTCAGGTAAAAATGAACTAAAAGATTAATTGTACGATTAATATAAGAGTAATATAAGAATAATATAAGATTATTTTTAAAAAATATTTTATAATATCAGAAGAACAAAAGTAACACAGTAAGATCTTATATTATTATAAAATAAGAAACAAAGTTATGCGGCTATAACCTAACCTAATGGTTTCCATAAGATTTCTATAATCGCTTTCGTCTCGATTTTTCGGATTCAGACATTCTTTCCAATTCCGTTGCTACTAACAAACCAAAACTTTTATCAGGTGTTAAATCATTAAGATTCCAACCCCTTTGCTGAGATGGTTCTGCATTAGTCACACGCTTTTGAAGACTATCGCTCAGAGCTGCAAGTGAATGCTCTAAGTATGTGTTACTTTTGTTCTTTATTCTTGAGCGATCCATTTTTATATTGAAGGGTAGCGTTTGTGGTGCAGGAGATGGTATAGAATCTCTTGATATTGATGTTGCGCCACTCGTGCCAGAAAAATTAAGTGACTCACACTGAGATGATGAAAGCAGTGATCTGCGATCAGTTTCTGTTAATTCTTTAGTTTGTTGTATATTACTTTCCTAAATATTTAGATGGAGAGGAATACAATTACTAAGGTAAAAGTACCAATACCCGGACACCTAAGGGTAGGTAAATGTACCAATGCCTGGACACGTACCTATGTGGATACCTTTAAAAAATATAAATTTATGGAAATAAACGTTTGGATACTATAGCTAAAGTATATATATAACTAAAGTTTCAAACTACAAAAAAATATTTTTATCTTTGATTTTAATTCGCGTTATACTTATAAATAATAATTAAAGGTGTCCAAATATAGATACGTGTCCAGGTATTGGTACTTCTACCTTAAATTCTGTCTCTAATTGCATGAATATATCGTCAGGCTAACAATGGTAGTACATTCTCAAGATTAGTGTTTGATACCTTTAAAGCCTGAGATGGACTTGAGGACAATGAATGCGGAAAAGAGTCGTTTGGGTTTGTACTTAAAACTGTTTGAGGCAATGAAATGTTGCTCCTGCTTATGTTGATCCTACCAGGAAGAGAAGATGTACTTGATGCATCCATTAATTGCTTCTTGGCAGCAGACACGTTCGTATATGATCTACAAAACATTAATTAATACAGTGTAATATAAGTAAACTATGTATTATATATATTATTTACCATATAGTCTATATTAATCAAACTTACTTTCTTCGTTTTATATGGCTTTCCAAAAACAAGAGATTGTGGTATAATGGGAATGCAGGTCGATGAGTGGCACCACTACCACTTCGTGTCTCCAATTCGCGAAGTCGTTTCTCCTTCGAAAATCGTTCACGTAAGCGTAGCCATCGATTTTGACAAGTTGAAACTACAAGGAAGTCATTATTGTTACATACACATATTAATATTATCTTGTTTATATAGAACATTAAAAAATTAATATTTTAATCTTACCTGACATATCCAAAATTTTTGAAATTTCAATCCATGAATTTTCTTTCATGTTTGTGTCTTTGTATTCCTTCAAAGATGAATTGTACAAATGCGGATAACTTCTTACCGCATCTATCAACAATTCATCAGTTCCTTTTTCAAGGCTTTCCCCTTCGACTTCGACGACTTCATGTATATCGTCTTCGAATTCTTCATTATATGAACCACTACAATATTCATGTTCGTTATGTTCCATTTTGGTCTTGACAGCCGCGATCAGTCCAATGCGGATCAGCTGCCGTCAGATTAAACAGCAACTGCAATAAATTGCTAATGATAGAATTTATTATAAAATATTGCAAACATTCATTGGTATTACTGTCAAAATAACTTACCTGGCAAGGAGCTGAAAGAAGTGTCCTAACCTGTACGACCTTCTTTGACACTTCAGACGCTGTTCTTCTGCAGTTTATCTGTCGGTGCAATAATGTATTACTTAAATTTATGTGATAGAATAAAAATTTGCAATACATTTTTAAACGTAAAAGGGATATGCTTACCAAGTTCCGTGAGCGCCAAAACCGCCAAATAACCACTATGCGTACAGTACAGTACTGTGGCACGAGGGCACAAATTTTTACCCGATATCTCCGTCAAATAACCACTATGCTACAGTACTGTGGCACGAGGGCACAAATTTTTACCCGATATCTTTATATTTTCAATGTTTCTTAAAAATAACCTCTGATCCCTTTGAAAGCTGCGTATAGAATATAACGAGGCTTCTAGTCGCTTTTGATTGGTAGACGTAAAACGTAAAACGTAAGAATTTTAATCCTTGTGGAATTTTTCATCGTAAGTCCTACGTTTTAATATGGCTGCCTAATTCTCAACTGTGATTGGTCAATTTGTTTACTGCTTACGTCTTACTGCTTATGTATTTTTATGTGCCATGGCCTTAACGGTGAGAGTTCGTACGTCGGTCAATAACGTCAAACTCATACGTCTCGAATCTGCAAACGTGCGCTTGATAATGACCGAATCGACGTTGCATCCTATGTTCGATCTCGATCGGTGCATCGATGCAAGATTCGCTCAATTGTACAGAATAGACGGTCGATGCAAAGTTTGCGCAGTTCTCCGATATCGCGTCCACTGTAACGGATCCTAAGGAAGTGTCGAATGCAATATACGCCAGCGATGCATTCAATACAAATCAGCTCATCGATTGTGAGCTCGCAGGTTTAGTTTTTAGTATGTAAGAAATATTATCAATAAGTAAACGTATTGACGCTCTTCAAAGCAAAAGCTAAATAATAATATTACGGCCTATATTCAGAGCAATATTAGGTGTTAATAAAAATCATATATAAATTTCAAATTTTAATGATATCATATAGCCAACGTTTCGACCTTACTTGGTCTTCTTCAGGGCATAAATTAATAATAAGAAATATTTGTTGGAGTTCACATGAGAAACATTTAAAATTATAAAGTCAATGTCGATGAACGGATACATACAAATAGAAGCGAGGTCAAAGTCAGATTCAAATTCATGCTGTTATATGGTTCGAAAGTACAATAGATTAATTACCGGTTGTAATAATTCGCAATTAACAGCAGTGCGGATACAATACTTTTTTGTCACAATAATCCTCCATGAAGTTCCATTGTATCTTCAGCTGTGCTCGGCGTTTGAATTAACGTTGTGTGTTGGTGGTAAAGCGGAGGCAAAACGGAGGTTGTAGCGACAGATATTACATCGAAATCGTGTTAGCGCGACCATCCTTAGTGGCAACTATGTCCGGAAGGAAATAATTAGTCATACATTTAATTCTCCTAATAAAAGATGATCGACTTACATAAGTGGTCCCGCTAACGAAATTTGTGTTTGGAAGAGCGTATATAAGAACTGTGTATTTCGGAACGAGGACGTACTGTTACTGCGGTCGCGAGATGTGTGAGATAGTCGATGTCGCATAGTCAGTGTTTATACATATAGCTAGAGAGTTCATTTAGTATGTCAAAATAGACGTCGTCAAGAGACTCAGTATCTGTATTCAAATTGATCCCATTGGTTTGTTCTTTAATGTGAATCATCTCGGAAATGATTCTTTTCCGATAATTGCACTCGTAATCTAAGATTCGTGTTGCATCCCAGTTAAAGGAATGATTAAGTGAGATAGTGTGTTTTGAGACTACTGAATGTCTCGACGGCTCTAATGCGACATTATGTTTATGTTCCCTCAATCTGGTATTTAGCTGTCGTTTAGTCTGACCCACATAGGATGCATCGCAATTATTACAGCAAATTTTATATATGACATTATTATTGTTAAAATGGGGGTTCTTGTCCTTTTGGACTCTGACAATATTATTAAGCTTATTGATGATCCTGTATCCTATAGATAGCTTGGATTTGTCTACCGTTGCTGCGATGACCTCAGAAGCAGATTTTAAATAAGGGAGGGCGATGAATCTCTTTTTTTCCCCGTCAACCATGTTGCCGTCATCATCCTCGTTACTCTCTCTCAAAGACTGCATTTTGTTGAAATGGAGCTTTTTAATTCTCGAGTTAATGTGTCTGAATATTAAGTCCACAGGGTATCCATTGTCTAGTAAGATGTCAACGATGAATGTTAGATTTTTATTAAAAAACCGAGGATGAGACAACAACATAGCCCTATCAACAAAACTGTATATGGTTCCTAATTTTTGCTGTATCGGATGGCTTGAAAAGAAGATACAATGGAACTTCATGGAGGATTATTGTGACAAAAAAGTATTGTATCCGCACTGCTGTTAATTGCTAATTATTACAACCGGTAATTAATCTATTGTACTTTCGAACCATATAACAGCATGAATTTGAATCTGACTTTGACCTCGCTTCTATTTGTATGTATCCGTTCATCGACATTGACTTTATAATTTTAAATGTATATGTTTCTCATGTGAACTCCAACAAATATTTCTTATTATTAATTTATGCCCTGAGGAAGACCAAGTAAGGTCGAAACGTTGGCTATATGATATCATTAAAATTTGAAATTTATATATGATTTTTATTAACACCTAATATTGCTCTGAATATAGGCCGTAATATTATTATTAAGAAATATTATGTAAAAAAAGAAGAAGAATTAAATAAACAGGTTTTTTTACAACTAAATGAACGATGTAATTTACTTGCGTGCATGTCCATCCCTACCTATATTTTTTAACATCGCTTCAACGCGTTATCGGGTCGATCGCTTCGACTGAATGACGTCATTTCTTCCTTTGTCTCGCGTACTGCGTAGTTAGATTGTTGTTTAGTCTGCGCGCGATAACACCCCCCCTTTTCCCAGAAAAATGTTGTTTACGACGAACATGTTCCGACAGGTTCGACGCGTTATCGGGTCGATCGTCGTTCCGATGACGTCATTTCTTCCTTTGTCTCGCGTCCTGCGTAGTTAGATCTTCCTTTGTCTCGCGTACTGCGTAGTTAGATTGTTGTTCAGTCTGCGCGCGATAACACCCCCTTTTCCCAGAAAAAATGTTGTTTACGACGAACATGTTCCGAAAGGTTCGACGCGAGTTAGTAATAATGTTAATAACGGTACTTTGCTTTGCTATTACATTTTGCCTAAACGGCTTTCTATTTACTGTAATTTAATTATTTTCTAATTCTTTTTCTTATTATTTTTCTTGTACATACGAACAGAGATTACACAAGAGAAAAAAAACATAGTAGGGGAGACCGGGGCTATTTGTCTACGGGGGCTATGTGTCCAAAGTACTGCTATCTCAAGACACAATATATGTCTCTACCATTGTAACAAGTAGTTGAAAAATGCCCTACGTAAAAAATTTCAACAATTATTCTACCAAAAATCAATATTGGTTAAAGAGTTAAACTCTTTGAGATATAGTTATAAACAATAGAGTTGTTATATTACGTTTGAATATTTCCGCTGTTGGCTGCCGAGCCATACATAAGTTACAATAGGCAGCCATCAGGCATCAATAGGTAGTTGCGTCGTCACTTGAAATAATTAATTTGTTAATTTTTCAATAAAAGTGCAATAAATTATTAAAGTAATAATGGAACAAACGAGACTTTTCGCGTTATCGTCACTACTGCCCGCCGCGTTATCGTCACTACTAGTGCCCGCCGCGTACTCGCCACCGATATGTACGAACCGTCTCTGTAATAGAGTCTTCGCACCTTCGAGTCGCGCGATTCTTGCCACTAAAGATTGTCTGTTTCCGATTGAGAGACGCGGACGTTTGGAACGATAGCCTTCTTCGAGCTGCTCAATAAATTCCTCGCATCGCTGTGCCCATGCAAAATATTCGCCCAAAGTAGCGATTTGGTTGGATCGTTCCAGCAGGTCGCGTTCCGTTTCATCGGGATGTTCCATGTTTGTTTAAAACTGTCTTTTTCACACTATTTTTTAGATCACGTCACATTCTTCGATGGGGTACTTGCACGTGACTCGATCACACGCTGGACAACCAGAAAAATGTTGTTTACGACGAACATGTTCCGACAGGTTCGACGCGTTATCGGGTCGATCGTCGTTCCGAAGACGTCATTTCTTCCTTTGTCTCGCGTACTGCGTAGTTAGATTGTTGTTTAGTCTGCGCGCGATAACACCCCCTTTTCCCAGAAAAATGTTATTTACGACGAACGTGTTCCGACAGGTTCGACGCGAGTTAGTCCTACTAGAGTCCCTCTAATAAGAGTCGCGACATCTTGAGTTTCGGCAAAATAAGAGAGAAAGAGAAAGCGATATACAAGTGATATACATTCATATCGCTCTCTCTTTCTCTCTTATATCTCTTTCTCTTTCTGTTTCACGTACTTTGCCGAAAAATGGCGGACCAATCAAAAGTTACAGCCTGTTGTCGCGACTCTTATTAGAGGGACTCTAAGTCCTACCGCCATTGCGCGCCGCCTAGCGGCCGCGGCGCGAACAACGCTGACCCCGCGGCGCGACCGCGCACCCCCTCGCGGACCCCTCGCGGACCCCGCGGCGCGACCGTGCACCTCACGCGGACCCCCGCGGCGCGACCGCGCACCCCACGCGGACCCCACGCGGACCCCGCGGCGCGGCCCTACTCGCGCGCGGGTGAGTCACGCGCCCGGTGAGTCATCCCGGTGACGTTATCCCGGATATGAGTCATCCCGGTGAGTCACCGCGTAATCCGATATCCTTGAAATCTGATATCCTTGAAATCCGATACCCTGTGTAACCCGATACCCTTGTGTAACCCGATACCCTTGAGTAACCCGATACCCCGCCCTTCCCCCCCTCCCCCTCACCCCCCCGCGACATCGCCATGTAACCCGATACCCCGCCCCGCCCCTCCCCCTCCCCTTCACCCCCCCGGGGAATCCCGATATCCCCCTCCCTCACCCCTCCTCATTGCTCCATGGTTAGAAACGGCCTAGTATAACTACTTATAACAAACAAATCTTCGATAGTAATTTTCGTAGGACCTTTTCCATTAATCGTTGAAATGTGGCAGGGGCGTTGCACAATCCAAAGGGCATTACTGTAAATTGCCAAAGTCCCTTTCCAATAGAAAAAGCTGTTTTCTCGCGATCCTCCGGACGGATCTTAATTTGCCAATAACCGCTCTTAAGGGCCAATTTCACCAACGTCGGTTAGACTAACCGTCGGTTAAAGTTAACAGGGCGGCCAACTTGTCATACTTACCTCATGATACTTAACCTCAGATTTCAGTTCAGTGGGTCATCAGCTAAATACACATCGGAAAAAGTTAAAGTGAAATACAATGAATGACATAAATTTTATATTTTTTGACGAATTCGCTGATCACAATTTAGAAACAAACTATCGAAGGCCACGTAAAATTAAACCACGTATAAATTATATAGAAGTATTAGACGAAGTTGACTTTAAAAACAGATTTAGAATATCAAAAAATAGTTTTATGATATTGTTAGGAAGGATAGAAAACCAAATTCGGCAAAATACTGATTGGTATGTATTGTACAGAATTATATATATGTATGTATATGTTTATAATTAATAGTAGTAAAATTGTGTATAATACATTAATAAATATAAACATAATTTTTTTCCTATAATATTTTAATTTTTCTTGTTTTTTAACAGTAATGATGCTATTCCACCTAAGGTAAATGCACCTATTTGCGTCCGTGCTCCTATTTGCGTCCGAATCTGATTAAAAAATAATAAAATCAATTAATATCCACACTTATTGATTCATGAAGAACATTTATTCCATTCTATAGACAATATTCTATAATTGCGTCTATTTTAAAATGTGTTTCATTGAAATTAAAAAAATATAACACGGTTTCAATTTTCATAGTGCGCGCCGTGAGTGACCATTTGTGTATACGCGCTGAGGGCAAATTCTTAGTAGATCGGACGGTGAAAGTGGCTGTCATTTTTATCGTTGTTGCGGATCCTGAGAAATAATCACGAGGTAAGTCCAAGTGTTTTAAGCAATCCAGCTCAACAAGCTACTCAAAACGTGTGATTTCATCACACGAAAGGTCAGTAAATTATTAATTTTACACAATAGTAGCAAAGCAGCGCAACAACATCCTAATGTACATGCGTGCGTCCGGTTGCTTCGAATATTCAAAGTAATTGAATCGTCAGTGTATTCATGCTAAAAATTGTCGTGAATGATGCGAAAAATATCACTTTTTCGATGTGCACTGTTTTTTACTGCGGCACAACCTATAAAGTAATATAAGTTTTATCAGAATAATTCAAGTCCACCATAACCTCTGAAGAGCAGACGCAAATGGGGGCCCTACACATTCTGTCCATTTGCGACCGAAAGATTCACTGTCAAATGTGAATTTTTCTTACTCATTAGTTTATCATTCAAGATACGTCAATGATGAACAAGAAATCAGGATAACATTAATTGACGTACGCATGTACATTAGGATGTTGTTGCCCTGCTTTGCTACTATTGTGTGAAATTAATAATTTACTGACCTTTCGTGTGATGAAATCACACATTTTGAGTAGCTTGTTGAGCTGGATTGCTTAAAATAAAGAGAATAAAGAGAATTCTATAATACATATCGGAAAGTATATAATTGTCTGTTAGAACACGATTATATTTTTTGCAGTGCGACGTTGTAAACAATCAAGAATGGGAAAAATTAGAAAAAAATGGACGCAGGCTGAAGTAAATGATGCTCTCGAACTGATCAGATCCGGAAGATCGGTTTTTTCAACTAGCAAAATCACCGGCATCCCAAAAACAACGCTTCTCGACAAATTGAAAGGGAGAAGACCTTTGGTAGCATCATCGGGACCTGCTACAATTCTAACAACTAAAGAGGAGGAAGAGCTGGAAAATTGGATTTTATACCTTAGTAAGAGAGGTTTTCCAGTCACAAGAACGATTCTCGTGCACAGTGTGGCAGAATTAGTCAAAAAACTAAGACGAGAAACTCCCTTTACTGAAGGACGCCCAGGGCGTAGGTGGCTTGAAGGGTTTTTTCGTCGGCACCCGCAGATTTCACAACGTGTAGCTCAAAATTTGAGCAAAAGTCGAGCTTTGATTACGGAGTCAGCTTTAAGGACGTGGTTCGATGAGGTAGAACAGTATTTGAAGGAAAAAGATCTTATGAACATCGACGGATCTCGCATATTTAATTGCGATGAATCTGCCTTTTATCTTTGCCCCAAGGGAGAGCGAGTTCTAACTAGGAAAGGAGACAAGGCAGTCTATAATTATGTTCAAAATGATGAGAAAGAGTGCCTCACCGTTTTGTTTATGACAAATGCGAACGGTGATCTTGTTCCCCCTATGATTGTATTCGCCTACGAACGTTTGCCTTACAGCATTTCGCAAAGCATGCCATCGGATTGGGTCATTGGGAAAACGAGCAGCGGATGGATGACAGCGGAATCTTTTTATGAATATATTACTCACACGTTTGAACCCTGGTTGACTGCAAATAACATCCAAAGACCAGTGATACTTTACGTTGACGGTCATTCTTCACATGTGACGGTACCACTTGTTGAATTTTGTGTGAGTAAGGGAATAGAATTGGTTTCGTTTCTTCCCAACGCGACCCATCTTATTCAGCCCCTCGACGTTGCTCTTTTCCATACCTTGAAATCTACCTGGCGGAATACTATCAACGATTGGCGTATGGAATCTGATAACTTTCAGAAAAAAATACGTAAAGAAGATTTCGGACAGCTTCTTAACCCTTTTAGGTCACACTTCCCGAGAATCCCGTACCGGTCACACTGGGTGAAATACACCCCAGCGTGTTTGCACGTGTATAAAAAATTGTAGGTGACCTTAAAAAAAAATATATATATACCCTGTTGTAGTTTAAGTCTTCCTTAAAAAGACTGTATAGGCTTGATTTGCAAAAAATTAATTTAACATATGTAAAAAAATTATTGGAAAAAAAAAGTCGGAAAAGTGGCTTTTTTCACAAAAACTAATGTAACTTTTTCAATTTTTAAGATATTTTAATTTTTCAAACGGTTTTTTCATCCTCAGATGATGCACTTTTCACTGATTATTGCAGTTTATGCGGCCGTTCCAAAAAGTATATTTATTTTGAGGTATGAAGGTGCGATTTTTTGCGGAAAAATGAAAGAGATATTTTTATGGAAAAATAGCAATATATTTATGAAAAATGGTTTAAAAAATATGAAAAAAATATATTTACGTTGCAAATTACATACTTTAAATAAATAAAAGGTTACAATTTTTTATTCGATGCCATAGGCACATTCAACGCATAAATATACGCGATGCTTGTCGCACATCAGTCGAAGGCAAGTGGGACACATAGACACGTGGTCTTCGGCTCCATCAGAGTCATCGCCGCCAAAAATTGGCTCTTCTTCGGACTCTTCAAGCAATTCCTCGCGAATTGTACGGGAGCGCAAGTTATAAGCCATCTACTTTTCATGAATAATTACACAGTAAAATTTTTTTAAAAATTCTAAGCAACGAAAAACACAACTGTGTACTTGCCTCTTCACTTTGGAACAACGAGAAACGAAAAAAAAAAAAATACTCCAAAAACTCAAATTATTACGTATGAGTCACACTGGGTGAAATACACCCCAAAACTCCGAGACACCCACTTTGAACGGCTGCCGAGAGAAAACAAACGGGCCGGAAAATATACCACCGACGGGGATCGATACTTGAAGGTCCCAACTACCTGTACATGGCGGCACAAGGCCCATTTCCATTGGTTTACTGGATCGTTTTCGAAGTCAAAAAAACGCTGGGGTGTATTTTACCCAGTGTGACCTAAAAGGGTTAAAAAAGCTGTCGATAAAATCAGTATGCCAGAGGTGATGAAGAATGGATTCAAAAAATGTGGTCTTTGTCCATTTTCACCAGACGCACTTGCACAAAATGAACTGTTGAAGAAGACCAAAGAAAGTCCACAGACGCAGATGACACCGACGAATGCAAAAAACATCCAAATTGCCCATCAAAGTCATTTGGAATTCATCGAACAAAACATCGATAGCGAATTGCTGGAAGACTTTAAAAAAGCTGGTGAAACTGGCGTTTGGGAAGGCGCTGTCGACGATCGAAATCTCTTTCTATTTTGGCAAAAAGTTGCTGGAATTACAAGTACGATACATTTTAAATATTTTTAATTTTTTCACCAAATCTCAGGTTTTTTGTAGTGCAGTATATCGCATAATTTCTTTCCAATTAATAATTTTACTGATTTTAATAATTATATTTATTTTTTGAAAAGTGGCTTGTAGACTTTCAATTTATATAGAATTTAATTTTATTAGATATTAATAAATTTAATAATCTCGACGATACCCGATTTCAATAGTACAATCAAAATTGAGCTTCAAAATTTTAAACAAATTTTTTTACCATGTCTAATTGGCATAAAAAGTTTAACATTCGAAAAATTATTCCACATTATCTCTGGCAATCATTTTAATTCAGAATTGTTGTTTTCTGCACATATAAGGGAATCCATCAAGTTTTCCTGGTGAAGAAAGAAACGAAAAAATCGATTTGATTGTCATCGAAAATGATAACGATTGTAAGACTATCCCCGACGAAAACTCTGGCTTTTCCTTCGACATAACATTTCAAGAACTTTTAAATGAGTCGGCAGAGCAAGATGTAGAAGATCTTGTTATTGTTGTTGACGAGCAGAAAGAGCCGCTGTTGTCTGAAATTCACGAGATTAACAACGATAACTGCGAGTCAATTTTAAAGTACATTTTATTTATGAATTACACTTTTTTGATACCCTCATACACCTATAATTTACACGCGCAATGCACATAACATTACTTTGTTGCTTTATAGTTGTTTTTCGTTTTTGCATTTTAGGCCAACAAATATTGACACTGAAGATGTAACCACCGAACCACATGTATCAAAAGAGAGTGACAATAAAGGTAAATTAGGATTTCTCACAGGAACACAATGAATCTTAAAATAATGAAAAAGTTGCGATTTTTTTTTACAGAGAATACGGACCACATTCCTCCAAACGTGTCGTCCCCTTTCAAAAAATTCTTGTTTTGGCCTAAACCAAAAATTGGCCCAGAAAAGAAAAGGAAGGCGAGGATCAAAACACCGAGTGTTGCCACATCAGCCGAATGGAAAGCTCATCATGATCATCTTGAAGAAGAAAAAAGGAAACGTCGAGCAGAAGTGGAAGATAGAAAAAGAATGCGTCAAGAAGCAGCTGCGGAAAAGAAGAGGATAGCTGAAGAAACGAAGAAACGCAAAGAAATCGAAAGAGCTGAAAAGAAAGCCCAGAAAGAGCTTGAAAAAGCTGAAAAGAAAAAATCTAAAACTAAAGATGTGAAAAAAAGGAAGCGTTAATGCAAGCAAATTGGTCGTAAATAATTATTTTTTCAATTTTCTATGATTGTTCTATTATGTTTTAAATAAATTAATAATATAAGTATTATATATATATACAAAATAATATTAACGACAATTTTCATAAATGATAAATGATTAATAATCGATCATAAGTAGCAGCTGTTATTTGATGATTATTTTTTCAATAAACAATGTTAATTCGATCACTACCAATTAAGTAGCTCGAATAAATATTTTGAAACAAAAGTTACGTTTTATAATGTTTTTGATGTATTACCAGTCATATTTATATAATTTTCACAGTAAAATTACGAACCATCAAATTTTGAAATCGCCTTAACTAATATGGACTCATTTTTATAATAAATATAATTTTTATAAATTATTTTTAGGAGTGTAGATAGTAAAACATCCAATACATATTCGTTTTATCCATGACGGACGCAAAATAGTGCAGTCAAATCGTGTACTAGTTTGCGTCCTGACGCAAATGGGTCAACGCAATGGACGCAAATATGTTCGAAAACTAATCAGGCGGACGCAACGACGTACAATGATACCTTCGCGTAATTTTAGAATTTTCCGGTGTAATATGTAGCAATTTGTCAAAACAAAAGCTTTTTTCCATAAAAAAATATATATTTTTCAATCAGTAATGATTTTTAATCAAATTGGAATAGATTATACTCGTATATTGGTCTTCTATTCTGCCATAACCCTTACACGGACGCAAATAGGTGCATTTACCTTATCATACAGTTATTAGTTGCCCTACGCTTCTACGCAACAGGATCTTTCTTGCAAATTATTGGAGATTTCTGTGGCATTAGTACATCTAGTACTCAAAGGATTGTTTATCGTGTATCTTGTGCTATTGCTACATTAAGACAGGAGTTTATAAAACTTCCGTTATCGCCTGAAGAAATTCGTCAAAATGAGGAGGAATTTTATCAAATTGCCAAATTTATTCGCGCTATTGGCTGTATGGATTGCACTCACGTAAAAATACAATCATATGGTGAGTAAAATTTAAATATATGTACATATATATACACATTTTTTACATAATAACCTTCTCTAATACAGGTAAAAAAGAGAGTGAATTATATCGAAATAGAAAAGGCTGGTTTTCCTTTAATGTACAAGTTGTCGTTAATGCTAAATTGGAAATTATAGATATTGTGGCACGATGGCCAGGATCTACACATGATTCCACTATTTTCAATCATTCACGAATAAAAAGTTGAACAGGAAACAGTACAGTCGGACAAAACCGTATTTTTAGTTTCCACTGCGCCTTTGCGTCTGGAAAGCGACCATAACATAATTTGGGAAAATAAAACACCATCTTCAGTTCTTCTCTGTCGACCGGTATTATTTGAATTTGTCAAAGAAACTGATGGCGTGGTTAAAAGAATTTATAACCACTACAATTCGCAGTTCGAAAAAGTAGGTACGTGCAATGTAAATGTTGCCGATAAGACATTTGAAGTCACTTTTCGATTCGAATGCACAATGATTGACGGCAAAATTTGCAACATTCTGACTGGAGAAAAAGCATCCACGCGTTGCAACATTTGTCATGTGGGCCCATCAGAAATAAATGATATAGACGGTGTACTTGAGCGTGAACCGGACACACAATCTTATAAGTTCGGTTTGTCAACATTGCATGCCTGGATTCGTTCTTTGGAATACCTCCTCCACATCGCGTATTACATGGATATCAAAGCAAGTGCCGTAAGATCTGATGAGGATAAGAAGTCCAGAGCTCAACGAAAAAAAAATATTCAAACCTTGCTTAAATCGAAATTGTCCATCACAGTCGATGTTGTTAAGCAAGGTTGGGGTACAACAAACACGGGTAACGTAGCACGAGCATTCTTTGCAAATTCCAAACACGTGGCTGAAATAACGCAGTTGGATGAAACTCTCATAAATCGAATACATAATATTTTACAGGTTATTACAAGCGGAAAAGCTGTAGACTGTAATGCATTCAAAATTTATGCTTTGGATACAGCAAGATTATGTGTCGATTTGTACCCGTGGTACAACATGCCACCTGCGATACATAAAATTCTGATCCATGGAAGTAACATCATAAAAGCATTTCCATTACCAATTGGATGGTATTCTGAAGAATGCCAGGAAGCAAATAACAAACATTTTCGACAAGCCCGATTATCATGCAGCCGAATGTTCAATCGAACTGCATCAAACGAAGATGTTCTTCATTACATGCTAATTTCTTCGGATCCTTTGGTTAGCTCTCGCAGATATATAGAAATTAGAAAAGTTAAAGAACTATCTGACGATGCTAAAGAAATGTTAATAATGTGAATCAGAATGCCTTAAGTTTTCGACAAGTGTTTGCCACATTTTTTACTTTTGCGCATGCATACACACGCGCTTGCGTATGTGTCCATTTTCTGCAATATGTCGAATGCATATTTCGTTGATACACAGAACATGTCATTACTTCGCGGACAGTAGAATATTTTATTTTAGCGTAGCTGAAAACAAGTTTTCATATAGAGGTTATTCTACGGTATACTGGAAATTTTTAAACCCGAAGTCCCATGCTTTTAATTATTACACAATAAAATTCCACGTGAAAATATAGGTTTACTAGCCCATAATGTTCTTTAAGATTCATAATGCAATGATAAAGCACCTTTAAAAAAATACGTTAAAAATATGATACATTATTATTGCAAAATTTCAGTTATCGTTTTTTTCGAAGAAAGGAAACTATTAATTAAGGTTCTTATAAAAATTCACATTACGCATGAGTTACAAAATGTATTTTTTATTTTCATATTTCCTCAAATTAATATCTATAAGTATGAAATTAATTCTTGGTCAATGAAATTTTACGTTTATTATTTTACAAAAATTACATGACAATTTCGTAAATGCTACGTTACTTTTCCATTTTCTGCTAATAATGATACATTAAGCTAATGATGTTTAACATAAAAAAGTCAAAGAAATTGGAAAAAGATTATTTCATTTAGAAGACATAGAATTTATACAATCATAACGAACTTGATATGAACGAAGAGCAAAGAATATAAACTCTTTTAGCTAGATAACCATATGAATAATAATTTAAACTGACAGCTCCTACACCTAGCTATGATATCAATTTTAAACTAATCGAGTAGATAAAGTAATTCTCTAACTTACAAATTGTTAGATAAATAATATATTAACGTTTTGCCACAATTTCACCCAAATTACTATCAGAAAAAAATTTTTAAATATCCGTTCTGTTACATAGACGTATTATTATTATTCGCCATATTTAATCCGCCATTTTGAATATTCCAATATTGACCTTAGATTCGTAACCAGCGACCTCGAAAACCCCCAAGTTATAAAATTTGCATCGTTTTTCGAAATTAAGTCGGCCATATTGGATCCGCCATTTTGAATATACCAATTTTCACCTTAGAATCATAATCAGCGACCTCGAAAACCCCAGAGTATACATTTTCAAGTTCGTTGAAAATAAGGAAAAATGGATGCTTTAAAAAATAATTATTGTAATTACTAAATCGCAAATTGTATTAACTTTTATAATTTTACAATTGTTTATTTTGAAATTTAGGCAGTGACCTGTCAAAGTACAATCTGTAACGAGTGTTTTAAAAAAAAATTACCCTGATTCGTTCATATTTGACCCCCCGCAGGTTTTTGAAAAAAAAATTATTCAAAAGCTCTCGAATTGACCACTGTGCGTCGGCGAGGTGCACCTGTCCGCTGACCGGCTGGATCGGAAAGTCGCGGGCGAGTTTCTCGGCGGTGTGCGCATTTACGAACGACGCCTCGGAGCCGGTGTCTATCAAGGCGTCGAATGGCTGTTTTGCGACCACAACGGTTAGGTGCGGACGTGGTTTATACGTTATTCGGAGGACCGGGGGGCGGCCGCTTCGTCCCCGGTCCGAGTGGCATTTCCCGGCGGTGGGTGGCAATCTTTCGTGAAGACGCCGTCTTTGCCACATTGCGAACAAAACCGGCGTGGCGGGCGTCTGCAATCGAACCGCGTGTGCTCCCTTTGTTTACACCGCCAGCAACATTCGCGGCGGTCGTACGCGGTGGCGGCGAGCGCGGGTTTCGGCGCGGCATCTTGTCGAGCGCGCGTCTGCGCCTCGATGTGTTCGAGTTCCTCCGCCAGGCGCAGCAAGTCGCGGGTACGCGTTACCGTGTCGCGGCGAATATACAGTTGGTACCGCGGGTGCATGTTTTCATATAGCGCTTCGACCTGCTCGTCCTCCGTAAATCCGGTAGCCCGACGCATCATCGTTATCATCTCGGTCGCGAATTTTCGATAGGGCTCGTCCGGCTTTTGCAGGCGCGTTTGGATTTCGCGGATTAATTTGGCACGATACCGGCGCGGCAGGTAGTACTCCCGGAAGTCGGCGCAGAAATCCTCCCACTCCCGCCAGTTGGGTCGGTTGTTCCGGCACCATAATAGCGCGTCGCCCTTAAGAAGTTCCGGCAACCCCATCAATAATTGCTCTCCGGAATAGCTATATGCGTCTTTGAGTTCCTCGAGCCGCTCGAGGAAGGCCACCGGGTCCTTCCCGTCGAAGTGGCACCCCCATTTCCGAATCTGGTCCATAACCTGAGCAGGGGTTGCGCTAGGCGGGGCATTCGCGAGCGGTCGGAAGGCGTCAAATGGCGTCGCCATCGGCGGCGGCGTATAAAACGCGGGGTTTGGTGATGGCGGCGGTTGGCTTTTAACCGGTGGTACGAGGAGGTCTTCCGACTGGTGTACGGTGATCGTGGGTGCAGCCTTCGTCTGGCTGCCCGTCGCGGAGGCGGCTGGCACCGTTTCGGGGTGCTCGGTTACGTATGCGCTCATACGTTGGCGTAACGCGTCGATCGAACCTTCGGTATCTAATCCGAGTTTCCCGAGCTCGGTAATGAGCTGGTCTTTCGCGAGTTTATAAATCCACGATTTCGGCATCGTGCGCTTTGGCTATTGTCTCTCGGATCAAACCGGTCCCTGTTCGGGCGCCATGTAACGGCCTGTCTTTCGAACGCGGGCTAACTCGCTGGATCAGGAGTTCGAAGAAGGCCCAGAGACAATAACCAGGATACGAGCACACGACACAGTTTATTCTCTTTAATATAATACGTACAAAATAGTTCGTGGGTTATACGCGGCGCCGTGTTACGCAACGGGCGCGGTATTATGACGGGACGCGGGCGTTATGCGGAACGCGGGGTAAGGTACGGTCGGATAGTGCTCATGCACTTGGTTCGGACTTCCGGAACGCGAAGTTACATGTGTAACGCGGTGTCAGAACGGGTGCGTGATATAGACAGACGGATGGTGCTTGCGCCCTCGGAACGGGCTTTCGGATCGCGGTATTACAAATGTAGGTTGATATACAAACGGGCGGTGCATGCGCTACATACAAACGGGCGGTGCATGCGCTACATACAAACGGGCGGTGCATGCGCCCCCGGAGCGCGGTATTACAAACGTAGATCGAGGCGCGGTATGTACAGACGGACAGGGTGTGTGCGTGTGCACTCGGCGCGGTATGTACAGACGGCGATATTGCGATTGGCGCGAAGAACGCGACACGTACAGAGCGAGGCGCGATGTAGCTATGGTGCACGCGGCACGGGTTTTCCGGATCGCGACAGTTGCGGCTATGTTACGCGGTCTTCGCAGGACGGGGTCGGGGATCCTGGAGCGTATCGGCGACGAGAGCCCTCGTCGCGAGGCCGAGTGGACTCGACCCCGTGTGGCCGTGCTGTCAGGTGGATGATGGGAGTCGGGGACACCCGAGAGCACTCGGTAGAGACGCGGAGCTCCGAACCTCCTTTGTGTGTCACCCTAGGAAAGCGGATAGGCTTCGTCGAGAGAACAGCGGAAAGCTGAGATGAAGACGAAGTGCCATTTCTGGCCGGAACGCCGGCTTATATACCCCGGCGCGACGGGTCGTGATGGGAGGGAGGCCGGTCTCCCGGCGCGTCGGGTGGGGGTACGCGGACGCGCTCTCGCCTTCGGCGTAGCTCGGCTTCCTTCGGCGACAGTCGTCGCCGCGCGAAGAGAAGGCCCCGGTGCCGCGTTTTATCCGCGCACACGGAGTATTTACAAATACCGGTGGAGTATTTACAAAAAATGCGGGCGCACCGCGCCCTGCTCTCGCCCGACGGATGGTTGGTCGGGCGGCCTCCGGCGGGTGGTAGCCGGGAACGATGCTTGTCCGGGGTGCATCGTTACAACATTATTAATTAAATATGTACTACATAAATCAAAGTATGCATAATATATTTTATATATATAGCGATTATAAATATCAAGTATATATAACATAAATTATAATCCAAAAATAAGAAAAGAAAGAAGAGAAAAAATGTACGAGTATATTTATATAAATTAATATTATTAATTTAATTAGATGTGAGATAAAAATAATCTAAATAAAAAATGATATATGATTAACATTTAAATTTTTGTTCTTTAATATAAATGTAGATAAAAATTACAGAATTAGTATATATTATTTTTTTGAGAAAATTTTCATAATGATTTCATCATTAATTAACAAAGAAGTAAAAGTGTGACATAATAAAAGTTATTTCTTTTAAATAAGATATCCAAATTGTCAAAATTTATCAAAATTTTCTTTTTATGTCCTTTCAATAAAAGATTAAGAAAACTTACCTATAGTGAACGTATGAACATGAACACTTAAATAGGAAACTTTATTTCTGTGCAGACTTTCAACAAAATTGTTTATTTGTTCTCGGTGTACAGAATAAAGAACGTTCTGAAAGTATAGAATTTCTTGAACTATATTTCAAACAGCAAAATGAAAATAAAAATTGTAGATATTATATATATTAATGAGTAATGCCAACAACATCGCTTCTTCCAGTGACTCATTTGTTATCGATTACCGCCGATTCTCTTTTATTAGGGTCCCTTATTTATCTCGCGACCCTGTTCCAATGTTGACAGACGATGCATATCCTTCTAATAGTCCTATCACAAACAGAGACCTCCGCCGCGTGCCCTTAGATTACTAAAACCACGTTTTAGATTTCGTCTCTGTTTGTCGGACATTGCGTGGGTAGTTTTGGCATAGTCGCATGATGCGATAAAGATCCCAAGTAAACTCCATTTGGGATTAAGCCCCTTTTTGGCGCGTCGTGTCGCCGGGTTATAGTTATGGGCCATACTAACTTGATAAAATTCCGATCACATATGCCCCGTCTGTCAATATTTCGTCATCTGGAAGGTTGCTTTTTAGTTGCTCACACAAATAGCTAGTTTGATCATAAAAAAAGGAATGTGAGGAGATCAAGTTCGCCGATCGATAACCGTCCGTGCCTAGTTTACCTATCATAATCTTAAGGCCTATCTTAAGCCCATAGCAATTTCCGCGAAAAAGGGAAATCGTGGAGTTCGCAGGACGTAACAATACTATGTTGTCATCAACATGCCAGCAACAATGCAAACACGTTGCTATCTGGAGTGTTATATATTCTAAATAGTTATAATTATTACATTATTATTACACATAGTTTTTTTAACTATAATAATAAAATAAATACATAAGTACATTTTAAAAACAGATTAATACATAAAAATATCTTATTGCTTGAAGAACTTTACGTAGTATTTCAAAAAATTCTATATTTTCAGAACAACCTTTATTCCTATATACTGTGTACATATAAATAATTGTGTTGAAGGCACAAAAAGTTTCCTATAAGTGCTTATCTTCAAACGTTCAGTATAGGTAAGTTTCTAAATTTTTCAAAAATATAGTCTCTCTCTCTCTCTCTCTCTCTCTCTCTCTCTCTCTCTCTCTCTCTCTCTCTCTCTTTTAAAAGCATTTTTAAAATTATTTTGATGTGTAATTTAAAACAGATAATTTTGATTATTTAATTTTAATAAAACTTTTATTTTACTGTTGAAATATAGTTAGATAATTTTAAGATAAATAATATGTGCTTTCAAAATAAATGTTATACATTTTTGAGACAATTCTGTAAATTTTTAAACGCATTCATATTATTTTATTATATAAAATTTTTTAATCTTTCCTAGCTTTTCATCTTGATTAATTTCGTTGCAAATTTAATTGAATTAATAATATTAGTTTGCATAAATATACATGTCTATTTTTACACATAAATATTTTGGCATTGCTTTTTTAATGAGTTTTATTTTAAATATTGTCCTAATAGATTTAGTTTAAATTTTTACTTTATTACAATCAATTTTTGATCTAATGTAAATAAAATACTCAAAATATAAGTATTTTATTTGATTTATTTATTATTTTCAAATTTATAATAAAATAATAAAATACATATGTATTTTATATAGTATATTTTTCTCCTCAGTATATTTTTTACCTTACTTAAAACCAGTAATTTTTATTTCATCAAATTTTTACTTCTTTGTTAAATGACGATAAAATTATCATATAAGCTTTTGCAAAGAAATAATGTATACTTTTACAGAATATTTCTGTAAATTTTTATTCTCATTTATATTGTAAATGTAAAATATAAATTATGTTAATCTTTAATCATTTTTTATCTTTATCTTGCATCTGATTAAATTAATTATATTAGTTTAAATAAATATACTTATACTTCTTATACATAAACATTTTTAATATAGTCATTATAATTATGTAAATATATATTTACACTTAAATGTGTCTAATTGTTTTATTACTAACTTTTATTTTATTAAAATGTATTTACTAAAATAAATATTTTACTTAAAATTAGTTAAAAACATGATTTCTGATGAACAAGTTGAGGAACTTAAAGATATAAATCCTACTGATTTATTCACTAAAAATGATGAAATTGATGCAATTCAAGAATTTGATTCTACAGTGTAAGTATTAATACATACGCATATATATACGTACATGTACAAATCTGTACACACACATTTATTTATGTACATACATATGTATGCATATATACATACATACGCACAACATGAATAAATACATACATATATTTTTAACCAAATTATTAAAAGAAAAAGTTTAATAAAATCAATATTATACTTGTGATATTTATCTAAAACAATGTTTTTCTATAAATATATATTTTAAACATTCTATTCTAATGAGTATATTATTTACAATATATAGAGAAATTATTGGCTACGTTGATGGAATTGAAGCTCCGCGCTTAGTAGGTACTAATCAGCAATACAAATATTTTAAATTCTTTTTGAACAATGGAAGTAATAAGCGTATACAAGTAGTAGCGTGGAACGAGAATATTGAAATTGTGGAAAAATATATACAGGCAAATTATGTAAGTATAAAAAAATATAAAATTTAATAAAATAAAACAACATAAAATTACTTAAAATAAAATAAAATAAAACAATAACATAAAGAACGACAAGAAATAATATAAAATAACATAAGATTTATTGTATATTTCTCTCTCTCTCTCTCTCAATTCTTGTTTCAATTCTTTTAATAAATAAAAGAAACATTCTTTCTATTAATCATATATTTAGTTATAAATATAAATATTAATTTTTGATATATTTATTATCACTACATATTATTTATAAACAGTTATAAATAATTTAATAAATTAAAATGGTATATTATATATAAAATTATAACTGTAATTATATCTATTAATTTTAATTATAATTTTAATGTAGATTATACACTTGGATGGCGTGCAAGCCAGGCAACCCAAGAATTCTAGATTTAATACCGGAAACGTACCTTTTGAATTGCAAGTTCAAAGTAATACTATATGTTCTACACAGGGAAAACATTATGTGGCGAAAATCTACTGGTGACTGTGTCGCAAGACGTGAAAGAAATCCAGAAGCTAGATCAAATACTGAAAAATATTTCGCGCTGCCAAGTTGATCGAGGATATCGACAATATTTGGCAATGGATACGCGTCACCGATCGTTTTTTCATTGAGCGCTCGAAAATCTATTACGAGGCGCCATTTTTTATTACCTTTAGAATCATCCTGTTTTGGAACGATCCACAAAGGAGAATTATAAGGCGAGCTTGATCCCAGGTAGCAAGATGACGTCTATTTAACGTCATTTTTCGGTCATGTTCTGACGATTGCGACGTTATGAAATGACGTCAAAATGCCGTAAAAATGACGTACTTTTGTCTCATCTCCGTGACGTCATATATTGATGTCACTAATACGTAATTAATGACGTTGCCGGGACGAAATAAAAGTACGTCAGATTTTGAACATTATTTGGACGTCATCTTGGAATGGCAGTTTGGTCACAAGACTGACTATAAAATGTCGTCAAATAGACGACAACTTTTTAATCTACAAATGACATATTAATAATGCTGAAATAATAACGTATTTTTGACGTCATAAAATGAGACAAAGATACGTCATTTTTACGATATTTTCACAATATCTTATATAAAGATGACCAAAAAATTTCGTTACAAATAATTATCTGTAGACTTGAAAAAAATAAAAATAATGCACTTATACAGAACATTTTTATCATTTATTTATTACAGCTCTGATCGCAACATATATTATGAAATAGTACATTTTAAATCTTATATTACAAATATTGCAATGTTTATGTAAATGAATAAAAGAAACAAATAATAAAACTTTTATTTTAATTTTATGCACACAGAAATAGTGTAAATCTCCAGTTAAAAATATAAAAGAAATATTTAGTGTATAATATTTTGAAAAGTAGGGGAGACCGGGGCTAGACCGCTAACGGGGTAAATCCGCAAAATCAAATATCTCGGAACCAGTATATTGTGCGAACTCGCTATTAACATTGTAAATGCTGCTTATGGTATCCATGTGACCAACGGAGTTTCGGCAGGTTACCTGCCGTGTTATGATTTTTACGAGGGCAAACGTTTTTTCGGAAGGTGAAAGTGAAATTTTCTGCGCGTGGAAATTTTGTAATATCTTGAATATTATTGTATCACCGAATCTCAAAGTAAGTGATTATAAAGAGTAATGCATGCTGAACACGAATCCAGTGTAGTTTTTTCATTATCGTTGATGTCTAATATTTCGTGGGCGATCAAACCTGAAACTTATGTTTGGGGCTTATCCGCTAGTGAGCACCCGGGGCTGGTCCGCTAGTCTCGTCACTGTGGCGCGCCGGGCGCACGACTTCAGCTCACGGCGATTTCAGGTTAGGTTTCCCTCGAGCGGCGTGATTCTGTCTTCCCTTGCACGTGCGTCAGTTGTATAGGAGGGAAATGGTACGCACGTATCGTCGCAAAACGACTCCCGTCGACAAGGAGCAACTCAAGAAGGCAGTTCTTGCGGTGAGAAAAGATAAAATGAGCGTTTCCGCAGCCGCAAAACAATTAAGAGGCCGGCCCAAAAAAAATGCCACACAAACAGAACCGCAGCCTTCGACGAGCAGTGGGCGTAAATCGAAATCAAGGAAGCAGCAGCGGTCGGATTCTGACGAAGACTTGGATAATACGTGCTGCGTGTGCTCAAAGAAGTTGACAAGCAGAGCATATGGGAAACAGTGCATTGCGTGCACACAACACATGCGTGCGCTTGTCAGGATCTGTATTCACGTGCCTTGATTGTTTTATGGAATAGGTAAAACAATTATTTTTTAATGTTTCGCATAAAAATTTGAAATACATTTTTATTTTTCTCTTAAAAAACAATTATTAAAATGTATCCTATCATTTTTCAGGATTAGATATACGTATATGTATTGAAAATGCAGTGTAACGGATTTACCCCGGGGGGGGGGGGGGGGGTATCAGTTCAACCCCGGCATTTTTGAGATTTCAATTTTTGCACCGTTGTCGTTTTTGCTCTATACCGGTTAAACAAAGCGACGTAGATAAAAATTTCCTGTATAAATTTTGTAGCTAAAGGTTCACTCTTTACAGTGGTATACCAATTTTAACTTAAATTATTTATTTTGTTGTTAAAAATCGGCACCGAAAAAAAACTAGCGGTCTAGCCCCGGTCTCCCCTATACCTAAAAAAAACTGATGAGGTATTTTTATACTTCTAAAAAACCGATGTGGTATGTTTGTATTTTCACAAAAATAAATGATATCTATAAATTGCGTTAATTATAAAATGAATATATATTCCTCGGAAAATAACTGTTGTATTATTTTTAAAAAATATCTTTGTATTTAAGTGTCTTCCCACACAAGTCATAATAGCTTCATTTTTCCTTACAGACATTATAATATAACCAAATTCCGTTACCTAACTCAACCCAAGTGATATGTATCTTTTTAAATAAATGTTTTCTTGATTGATCTTTAAATAAATCTTTAAATTGCGTTAATCAGAAAGAGAACATACAATTATAAAATTTTTAATCCAACACAGGAATACAAGGTATTTAAATGCAAAGATGTTAATCGCAAAGATTAAAAACTGTTAAAGCAGTAACAATAAAAAATGCAAATATTTTATTGAAATAAAAAAAATTTCGTACAAAAACTTGACGCTGCTTTTTTACTCCATAACCACTTTCTTCGAGCTAACATGCTGCGCGTGTACTTCGCACCTTTTTTTTAAGAAGGTAATTTTGTTGTGACTGGAGTAAAAAAGCAGCGTCAAGTTTTTGTACGAATTTTTTTTTTTTTATTTCAATAAAATATTTGCATTTTTTATTATTACTTCTTTAACAGTTTTTAATCTTTGCGATAACACTTACATCAAATTAAAAAGTGGTCTACCACGTAAGGCAGTTGGCTCACGATCCAGAGGTCCCGAGGCCTCCCTCCAGGGGTTGGGGGAGACCACCGGGGGCCTTTAGGGGCCCCTAGGAGCCTTCCCCGATACGGGTATTTGGGCTCCCGGGGTTCCGAGCACATCAGACCGTAACCTTCATCAGTCTTTCGGTTGGCGGAGGCCGGGGAGTCTATAAAAAGTTTGCTCGGACCGGACGTGGCCGTGAGGGAAGAGCTTTGCTCTCCCAACCGTCCTAAGGGAAGGAAAACCCTGACAGAAAACCGGGGGACCGGCTGCCCTGCTTAGGAGTCTGGGTCTGGCTTCGGCCACCCAGATTCCAACAGTCGGTAGGGGATGGCGACCCTGACTTCAAACGCCCGGTCGGCCGGGACCGTTAGGGGCTTGTTATGCTTCCACCGGCAATCGGGACGGGGTGGGCCTTCCTCCAGCCACTGCACGCCGGTGCTCCGGCAGGATGGGGGACAATCTCATGACCATTGCACGCCGGTGCTCCGGCAGGTCGTGGGATTGCGGACTCACCGGGGGGTTGTCCGGGCCGCTCGGAATTGATCCGAGGTCGGGGTCGGGCAATCCTGGGAGGAAGGGCGCCGGGCCGCCAGGACGTTTCCTGGTTAGGGCCGGTGGTGTGCCTGCCGCCGGCAACGAGGGCCAGCGGTGAGTTTGGCAGCCCGTCGATGGCGTCTGCTGGGGAGGTCCATGTACCCCTGTCCTCTCGGGCGACGGGAGACCGGGATCGAGCTTGCTCGGCCGGTTCTCTCGCTTAGCCCGTGGGGGGGGGGGATGGTCGGAGCTTCTCGGATTGGCGTCGATCGGCGGGCGGTGCTCCCAGGGGTCGGGTGCGGCCGCCGGAGTTTCCGGTGGGCGTTCCCGACTCGGGTTTGGCGAACCCGGGGATACCCGAGCTCGGGCAGGCTGGGCTCGTGACCCTCTCGAGGATGCGCCACCTTGCCGTGGTGAGAGAGCTCACATGCCGCAGCTCTGAGGGCTGCGACATGTGCTAAGAGCGCATCGGGAGTGAATCACTCGTGAATTCACTCCCATTTCGCGAGGGTGGCAGATCACCCGCCCGGGTTTGTACCGGAAGGGCTTGATGTTGGGAGGAGGGATCTCTTTAGATCCCGAATCTCATCATTGGGCCGGGGTGCAGGAGGGGGCAATCCCCTTGCCTGGAGCGGAGGGAAAGCTGATCGGGCTCCTCCCGAGGCTCCGGGACTGTGCTCCTAGGTAGGGTTAGATTACCCTTGCAATGGAGGGCCGGGTAGGTAGTCGCGCCCTTGGGAGATCTTAGGATCTCACAAGGGGGCTTGGTATAAAAGTGCCCGACGGTGGCACTCGCGACGGGTTAGCCTTGGGGACGGCGGCGGGGTCCCTCGAGTCTTCGCGCCTTGGGATCGTCCCTCGAGTCTTCGCGCCTTGGGATTGTCCGCCTGGCGTCCCCCGGGCTGGCAGAGGTCCGCCTTTCCCCTGTAAAACTCGAAGGCGGGGACACGGGTAGGTGGGGGATGGATGGCCGAAGGACCTTCGGGTCCCGATGTCAGACATCCCACCAACAGGGGCCGGCCTTCCCCTCGTAGGGCTAAAAACTCGTAGGCCACGGGTCGGGCCGGGGATACTTGTGAATGACAAGTGTCTCCGGGGGTACACGTGACCCAAACAGGGGCCCGCCTCACCCTGCACAAACGGAGGCAGTAGGGACGTAGCTACTCCTCATGAGTGGGAGATCCGGGTAGGGATGGTCTGGAAGCGTTGGCATCTCCCTCCGTGGGGGGATGTCCGCACGGACAGAGCATCAAAACGGGTTTCGCGAGGACGAGGTGTCGCGCGGGAGTTTTCGAGACCCTGTCTCGGAGACTCTGTCGTGACACACCGCTAGACGTCCAGGGGTTCGGGGCCTTCCCCTAGGGTAAAACTCGAAGGCCAGGCCACGTGGTAGGGGATGATGAATAATCATGGGTTAGTAGGAACTCCCGAGGTCACGCATCATACCAACAGGGGTGCGCCTTCCTCCTCGTATAAAAACGCGGAGTGCGCCCGGGGGGAGGTGCATCAGCATGGATGCATCTCCTAATGGCGGTGCTGCGGCCGATGCGAGCTGGCACTGGGATTAACGACCCCAGCTAAAGGGCCTTCTCTCGGTTCTATTGCGTCGAGATCGACAATGCAATCGTTAAGCGTCCGCCTGGTGGGGTTGCCGGCTCACCCACCCAAAATAAACGGAGTCGACACGTGGACGGGGGCCGCCCCCATAGGCTGCCAGGGAGAGCAGCGGGGGTGGTCTTCCCGGGAGGGAGTCTGGTCCGTGTAGGGCCAGGGGATGAGCTTCGGCACACCCTTTTTCCCTCCAGGGGCCATTTGGGACTCGTCCGGACCCTCTGGGGCCGGCGGGGACCAAGTGGTACGGGTTTTGCGAACCCGGAGTGCCCGAGCACAGCAGTACCGTAACTCGGGGCAGTCCTAGTGACTGTCCCGAGCCGGGGAGTCCTTCTCAGGACTCGCGAGGCAGACTACCTCTATAAACAACTGTCCGGCCGGACGGGGCCGTGAGGGAAGAGCCTTTGCTCCCCCGACCGTCCTAAGGGAAGGAAAACCCTGACAGAAAACCGGGGGACCGGTCGCCCTGCTTAGGAGACTGGATCAGGCTTCGGCCATCCAGACTCCAACGGCCGGTAGGGGTTGGCGGCCCTGACTTCAATCGCCCGGTCAGCCGGGACCAATAGGGGATTGTGATTCTTCCACCGGCAAATAGGAGGGTGGGCCTTTCCTCCATCCATTGCACGCCGGTGCTCCGGCAGGATGGGGGAACAATCGCGGGACCATTGCACGCCGGTGCTCCGGCAGGTCCCGGGATTGCGGGCCCACCGAGGGGTCGCCCGGGCCGCTCGGAAATGATCCGAGGTCGGGGCCGGGCGGCCCCTCTGGGAGGGGGGCTTGCCAGCTCGCCGGGAAGCATTCCCGGTTAGGACTGGCAATGCCCCGTCGCCGGACATAGGGGCCGGCGGCAAGTGACGTAGCCCATCGGTCGGCGCTGGCCGGGGTGCCCTGTGCCCCACCTTCCCGCGGGCGGCGGGGATCGAGCGTAGCTCGGCCGGTCCCCCGTCGTTACGTGAGGGGGGGGGGATGGCGGGGCTCGCAGGTTGGCGAGGCCGGGGGGCGGAGGCCCCAAGGGGTCGGCGGCGGTTCCTGGGGGTCCCTTGGTGGGGCTCTTGGGGGGGCGTCGTCGGCAACGGGTGTGGCGAACCCGGGGAACCCTAGCTCGGGCAGGTCGGGCTCGGGAGGCTGGGAAGCCAACCGACCTAGGGGAAGGAAAACCCCGAAATAAAACCATTAAATGGAAACAATGATGGGTCCAAAAAAGAGAAGACACGTACCGCCCCAGGATGATCGGACATCCAGGGGCCGGCGAGAGGAGGGTGTTGTCCCAGCCCTCCTCCCGTCGTCATCGAGAGATGGGCCACCCGGTGGGTTGGGGGCGAGCCCGCCGGGGGAATTGGCGATCGCTGCCAAGGATGATGGAGTATCGGGGAGAGCGGGGGCTGAAACCCCTGCTTCCTCGGTAGGGAGCGGAGGGTATCGCGTTAGACTGGGGAATGCTGAGGAGCGGATGGAGAGGCGGGAGGTTGAGAAGCGGGCTAGAGAGAAAGACCTGGAGGTTTGCCCCCGCGATGAGCTCCATGAGTTCCCCGGTATGCTTGACAAAAGGATGGAGGAATTGTCTGTGGACAAATTGAGGGAAAGGACCAAGTACATTCTATACGAGTGTATAGCGACCCCGGATGTGGCATATGATGAGGAGGATATTGATGACGGAGAGTTGGTGGTGGACTCCGAGATGGAAATGTACGCTGATTGCGTGGATGAGGTAGTGGACTGCCTCCGGGATAGACTTCTGAGGGCAGCCAAACAGATAGTAGCGGCCCGTAGGAGGGTGAAGGAGTTGGAGGAACGGGTTAAGGAGTTGGAGGAGGAGAAGAACCAGGGTAAAACCCTGATGGAGGTCGATCATGCGTCGGGGGTGAGGGGGAGGGAGGCGTCGACGCAGACGCCCCCCCTCTCTCCCCCTCAGAAGGAAACCCGGGGGGTTGCAATTCAGGCAACCCCCCGCACAAAAAAAGGAGGAACCGATGCCCCCGGGGAGGGGGTACTCGAAGATAGGGAGCCCGAGGGGAGGGATAGTCCCCGCCTCGCGGCACTTGAAAAGAAGGTGGAGACCCTGACGAGGGAGGTACGCTCCCTAGTCAGGGGTATGAGGGGGGCCCCTCCTGGTGTGGGGGGCCAACCCTCAGTGGAGAGGAAGACTCCTGTCAGGCCGTCTCCTTCCTCGGTGGTGAGGCCGGGGGGGGATGGTCTGGTGGGGGAGGTGGTCGGCGGTGGCGCGGCGGTCCCTGTTCCCCCGCCCGCGGGAAGCGATTCGCGCGGGGGGGGACTGGGGGGGCGTCGCGGGCGCCGCCGGTCACGGGGAGGAAAAGGAGGGTCGAGGCTGCGCCGCCGGCTCCCCCAAAAACGGCGGCGGTGACGGTCACCGTCCCGGGGGGGTCGCCGGTGACGTATGCCGAGGTCCTTAGGGCGGCGAGAGAAAGGGTCTCTCTCGCCGACCTGGGAATAGGGCGGATCAACTGTAGACGGGCCGTCACCGGGGGTCTCGTGATAGAGGTCCCCGGAGATGGCCGAGACGAGAAGGCGGACCTCCTAGCGCGGCAGGTTAGTGCCGCGCTGGAGGGTTCCGGGGTGCGGGTCTCCAGGCCTGCCAGGTGCGTCGGGTTGCGCTTGGTGGGCCTGGACGACTCCGTCACCCCGGCGGAGGTTAGGGTCGCCATCGCCGCGGATGGCGGGTGCAGAGAGGGCGACGTGACGATCGGAGAGATCGTCCGTCGCCCTCGGGGAATGGGGGAGACGTGGGCGCGGTGCCCAGTGGGCGCGGCGAACACGCTCCTAAGGACAGGGTTGAAGGTGGGGTGGAGCAGCCCGAAGGTAGGGCTGCTCCGAGCCCGCCCCCTTAGGTGTTTCAGGTGTCTCGACGTGGGTCATGTCGGGGCCCTGTGCACCTCCCCGGTGGACCGCAGCGGTCTTTGCTACCGCTGTGGTGTAAGCGGCCACCGGGCCAGAGGGTGTCCTGCGGCGGCCCCGAGATGTCCGCTTTGCGCGGACTCGGGGTTGCCGGCTGGGCACCTGATCGGGGGGGGGGCGGGCTGCCCTCACCAGGGGGGGGGAGGAGGACGAGGGCCGCCGGGGACGGCGGTTCCTCCTCCTCCTCCGCCCTCCGGACGGGCCTTGGCTTGTCCGGAGGTTGAGATGGGCGGAGGAGGGGGGGGGGAGGGACCTCTAGGGGTCACCCCTCCTCGTCCATTACTAGATGAGGGTAAGCCGGCGGTCCGGGGGGGGCTTGGGGGGATTCCCTAAGGGGTTTCCTCCACTTGTGCCCCCTCGGGTCGCCGGGAGGGTTCGGGCTGGGAACCACGGTTCGCAGCCCGGGCCCTCAAGGGAGGTGGGCCGCGGGGGGGATAGGCCTGAGGGCCTTCCTCCCCTCGCGGCCCGCGGGGGGCCGGGGCTCAAGGGCCGATACTTGAGCCCCGACCCTGTCCCCGAAAAGGGGGCGCGGCGGCGGGGATTGTGGTACCCGTCGCCGCTTAGGGTGCCGCCAAAAGGCGGAGGCTCGGGGGGGCTCGGGGGAGGTCGGGGTCTTTGCCCGCTCCTTCGGGTTCCGCCGGGCGGGATAGGGAGCCCCTCTCGGGGGGCTAAGTGAGGCTCAGCCCGGACGCATACACTAGTTCCCGGGCGGCCTTCGAGACACAGGAGTAGGCCACACGTCAGGTTTTTAGTCGGTAAGAGTCCGACATAACCGCCCGCCCCACGGCCGGGGCGGGGGTTCCCATAAGGGTTTTCCTGACGTTAAAAAAAAAAAAAAAAAAGGCTGGGCTCGTGAGGCTAGGAAGCCAACCAGCCTAGGGGAAGGTCACCCCGAAACTAAACCATCTTATTAAAAAATATGAAGATGTGCGATAAAGAATTGAGAATCACCCTGGATTCTCGGATGACCAAGGACCGGCGAGAGGGTATTGTCCCAGCCACCCTCCCGTCGTCAACATGCGATGGGCTACCTGGTGGGTTGCCAGCGAGCCCACAGGCAAAACGGCTATCGCCGGAAAGGGGAGGATACCTGGTGCTTCCAAAGAACCTCCAAAGAAACTTGGAGGTCCGAAGAGCGTTAGGGAGAGGAGCGCCCAGAGAACATCCCAGAGGGCTAAGACCTCTGGACCCCCGGGTGAGAACCCCCCCACGAAACGGGCTGGAGAGAGCGCAACAACCACCGCTGCAGCTCTCTTTAAGGGGCTACATCCACCTAGAGGCCAGAAAAATAGGTCGAAATTCAGATATTTGTTTTTTTCAGAAACGATTAGTGGGAATGAAACGAATTTTTTTGTACTTAAAGATACATGTTTTGAAAGCTTTAAAAAAATTTTTTATTAAAAAATTTTCAAAAACAAAAAATGGCCGCCGGCAGATGATGAGTTTTTTTTCGACACGTTCGGCGGTGGACACTGTCCAGTTGAAACGGTCGATCTGAAATAAAAAAACCAAAGAAGTTATTCAAGTTAATAATAAAGACGAGTCGTTGACGATCGCCGATTTTTAAAATCGATTTTTTAAACAAAATGGCAACGAACTGAAACTCAGGTATGAAAAATCTGTGAGAAAATGTCGTCATTTTTACGCAATTATTAAAAAATAAAGATCGATTTAAAAAAAGTAAGATCGTCAACGACCTCTAAATGTTTCTCAGCGTATTTTGTGTAAATTTCAAAACGATCCATCGAGCGGTTTTCCAGATATGATGTCCACCGGCTTCGACAACAGTGTTTTGAGAAAAACGCGTTTAAAGTTTCAAGTATGGTTCTACTATTGTTAAGTGAAGAATTTTTAACTTTACCTCTAGTCGTCAATTCCAGGACCATATAGAGTACCCTCAGCAGCAATTGCAGCTTTATGGGAAGAGGATTGTTTTTGTCTGCGAGCAATTCTCCTTTCGCGCGTCGCCTCCTGTACTCAAATTTCAGCTAAATTGATGCGCGCTTGGTCTTGGTTCTCGCAGTATGTAGCGCAATTTCGGCCAACATCGATATTCAATGCTTGCATCTTCAGTAAATATGTAGTAGCACCTTCGTTGAAAGTGCATGCGGCAATATTTGCAGCAATTTTAACAATCGATGCACTGCTGTTCTGGATTTTCGGAGCCACTCGCGACACAGGTGGGGTCGCTCCCCTAGGCCCCTAAAAGGGACTCTTTTGCCATGAGCAACAATACACAATGAAGATCGAGAGGACAACTGAAACCCAAAATACCGCTAGAGCGATATTTTCCGTGCGCGCCACGTCAGGTAGCGGAGCTCGAACGCTCGAACGCTTGAACTTGTTTTCCTCGGAATTCTATAACTTCGTCAATTTTACAGATATCGATGTAAAATTTTCAGGATATATTCTCAACACTTGAACCTTTTAGAAAATGCAAAAAAAGAAAAATGCAAAAAAAATTTCTAGGTGGATGTAGCCCCTTAAAAAGAAGGAAGGAAGAGGACAAGACATTGCAAAGGAGCAAGGATTTCCTCCGGGATATCCAGAGATTAGAGTCCTCAAATTCCCTCGATGACGCTGAGTCCATTGCAACGGACTCCGACCAGGAAATGGAAGTCAACGTTATTAACGTCAATCCGAAGTCGGCCGCCTTCACCTCAAAGATCCCCACAAGAACCAGGGGTAGACCGGTAACAACCGGCGACTCTGAGGTCAGGAAGGCGGAGCGTGCAAGGAAAGCGCGCAAACTCGAGGAGAAAAGGCTGAAGGATCTAGACTCCTCAGTGGCTGCCAACCTTAATAAGACAAGGAAGGCTAAGGAGAGGGAAAAACTCGATGAGCTTAAGACGGTTCCTACGGTAGATCTTCCCAACAGGATCATCGATGCTGTAAGGGTCGTCGACAAAGTCTGCGCCTCTGCTCATAGCCTTAAAGGCACAAACACTTGAATGAGGCTGCCGCCACTATTACGGCGGCAATCACTCATCTAATTGGCAGGACGGAGCAGGACTCAAGAGCTGCCTACGAAGTAGCTCTTGATGAACTGCGCACTAAGATCGCCGCGCTCAAGGAGAACAGCAGACTCCGAGAGCAGGTGAATGAGGTAATAGCCCGGAATAGGGAAGCCCAAGTGGCAAATGCCACAAATGCGGACGTGGACATGGAGTCGGACGGCCCACGCTTTGACTCTGGGAAAACCGGCTTAAGGACTGGGAGGAAGACGATCAGGAAAAACGTCATCCCTGAATCGTCTGACGAAGAGGTTTCGGCCTCTGACGAAGAAGCACGAGAGAGGGCAGCGGCTGAAAAGAATCGCCGCAAAATATTGAAAGAGATCAAGAGGGATGGCCAGCCGCCGGTCTTTAGACCAGCCTTACAGGGCTCAGGCCCCACCCTCCTGGAGGCTGTTCCTCCTGGTGGTCAGGTTGCAGAGGGTAAGAGCCCACTCCAAGCAGATGAGGAATATGTTTGAGGAGTTGGCTGCTAAGACTGGGATCGTGCAACCAAAACGGACCAGTGACGCACCTTCTGGAACAAAAAGCTCTGCCCAAGAACCGGCGAAACTTAAACCGGGAAAGGGCAGGGCTCCAGCTGCTTCAAGCAGGAAGGACAAGGCAACACCCAAGAGCACCGTTGCCGGGAAGGTCACAGCTGGTGGTAAAACCAATGCTAGAGGGGCGGGCATTATTACTGCCTCTAAGGACAAGGTGTCCTCTGCAAATGCGACCTCTAGCAGGAGTGCCCCCGCTCCCACCTTGAACAAGGGTGATGTCGCGGTGACTCAGACAGGTACCTGGACCACAGTGGTCAAGCGTGGGAAAGGGGGACGAGGAAATAAGAATCCGGAGTCTGGCAAGGCGCCCAAAGGCGGTGGCACCTCTCCCGTCTCGAAGAAAGGTCCCGCCGGGGCTGACAGGCCAGTAGGGAATGGCAAGGCCGCCAAGGCTGGCAAGAGGCGATTGCCGCGGTCCGCCGCGGTAACCCTCACCAGCCTAGAAGACGAATACGACTCCTTAATGAGGGAGGCTACACAAAAAATCTCCCTTAAGGAGCTGGATATTAGTGGGGGCCTCAAACCCAGAAGGGCCCAGACTGGGGCCCTGCTGATCGAGGTCCCCGGTAAAGAGGGTGCGGCCAAGGCCGATCTCTTGGCCGAGCGTATGTCGGTCTTGTTTGCCGGCCGGCCCGGGGTCAAAGTGGCCAGGCCATGCAAGACCGGCGAAATTAGAGTGCTGGATCTTATAGATTCAGTCACGGCGGAAGACCTGATTGCGGCGGTGGCGATGACTGGCGAGTGCCAGCCCGCACAGGTTCAGATTGGCGAGCTGCGTAGGGGGCCTAACGGGTTCAGGACTGCCTGGATCAGGTGCTCCCTCGCAGCTGTGAATGCCGTCCTGAAGAAGGGCAGGCATATACAAGTCGGGTGGTTCGCCGCTCGCGTGCAGGTGCTTGAGGACAGGCCCCTCCAATGCTTCCGTTGCTTGGAGGGGGACCATATCAGGGCGCAGTGCGCGAGTGAAGTAGACCGCAGTTCCCGTTGCTACCGTTGTGGCGATGATGGCCACATGGCACGGGACTGCGCTGCCACGCTTCGGTGCCCGGTCTGCACGGACCTGGGGAAACCGGCGAGCCACCGTGTGGGAGGCAAGGCCTGCTCTTCTGCAAAGAAGAAGGCTAAGCCCGGCAGAGCGCCCATGGCCAAATCCTCTTCTAAGAGGGAAGAGGATAATGCGATGGAGGCCGAGGTGGTTCCAGTGCTTTCACGTCAACTGCCCGTCATCAAGAAAGTGAAGGAAGCCAACATCATTGTCCCTAAGAGGGCCCCCCTCAAAAGGGCTGCCTCGGATGCCGTAGGTGGCACGGACAAGCATGAAAGCGACACAAGGCCCAAGGCCCAACGTCGCAGAAAGGACAGGGGACCGGCACTTCCACCGGAACAGCTGCAACGTATCGGGTCCCGCCCAATCACCCGTGCTGGGCGGTTGACCGGTGCGGTTCAGTAGCCATTACATGGAGGATGACGGATGAACCCGTCCCCTGTTCGCGTTTCGAGGCGGGGAACGGGTTCGTTGCTGTTAAATGGGGTCACGTCGTGGTGGTTGGAGTCTATCTCCGCCCCAGCCTAAACGTGCCCCAATTTGAGAGGAGTCTCGAAAACATAGGAGACTGCCTCAGGAGGATCCGACCAGAAATTCCAACGGTGGTGGCAGGGGACTTCAATGCTAAATCGGCACTTTGGGGTTCTCCGGTCACCAATGGGAAGGGTCGGATCCTGGAGGATTGGACGGCGGGCGCCGGACTGGTAATCGCCAACGTCGCCAACGTCCAGACGTGCGTGCGGCATAGGGGAGGGTCAATAGTTGACCTTACGTGGGCCAACCCCCCCGCCGCGCGACGCATCAGGGGATGGAGGGTGGCCGAGGAGATAGAGACTCTCTCGGACCACTTGTTCATCGAGATGTCTCTCCCGGTCACCCCCTCTGAGGTCCGGGCCCGCCGCCGGGAGGCCAACACACGCTTCCCGAAGTGGGCGCTGCGCCGGATGGACCCGGATCTTTTTCAGGCGTCCATCCGAACATCGTTGTTGGTAGACGACATCTCCTCTGTGCCGAAGGAGGTGAATGAACACGCGGCCTGGATTGGGGAGATTATGTCACACGCGTGTGACGCTGGGATGCCCCGATCCAGGCCTCACCCGAAAAAGGCGGCGTATTGGTGGACGGAGGAGATCGCCGAACTAAGGCGCTCCTCCGTCCACGCTAGACGCCTATGGTTGTGCGCCAGACGACGTCGCCGGATTGATCCGGAGCGTCTTGAGGAAGCGGGAGAGGGTTACCGCTCGGCCAGGCGGGCCCTCTCCTGGGCGATAAAAGCGGCCAAGGACCGCGGCTGGGAGGAAATGCTCCAGGAATTGGACCAGGAGCCATGGGGGCGCCCATATCAGATAGTTCTGAACAAGTTGAGGCCCTGGGCGCCCCCTGTGACGGAGACCATGGACCCCGGGTTCCTCGAAGAGGTGGTTGATACCCTCTTCCTCGATGATCCGGGGGAGAGGGCCACCGGTGGTCCCGCTCCACCTGTCGTGGAGTGGGACGAGGAGCTCAGGGTTACCATGGAGGAAATGCGTGCAGCCGCTAAGGGAAGGCAGGTAAGGCTCCTGGGCCGGACGGAATTCCCGGAAAAACGTGGTCCTTGGTCACAGACGAGATGGCCGAGCATTTGAGAGATCTCTACTCCAAATGTCTCAAAGAAGGCCGTTTCCACAAGCCTGGAAGGTGGCGCGATTGGTCCTCCTCCCGAAGGTAGGAAAGCCTGCGGACCAGCCTTCGAGTTATCGGCCAATCTGATTGCTGGACGAAGTCGGCAAACTATTCGAAAAAATAATTGCCAATAGACTCGTCCAGCACCTGTCCCGGACTGGTCCGGATCTTTCACCGGACCAGTATGGCTTCCAAGAGGGCAAGTCTACGGTTGACGCAATTTTGCGCATCCGTGCCCTCTCGGAGGCATCCGCTGTGGAGTCCCGGGAGTCGGACCCCGGGACCCCCCGAAAGCCGGTGGGAGAGTATTCTCCCACGGGCGAGTAGGTTCGGGCTGGACCCAGTGCCCCCGATGTAATATTCCGGGGGCCAGAGGGAATGGGTGGCTCCTCAGGTGAGTACACCGGGGCACGGTCGGCCGGGAGTGATCCTGGTCGGCCGTGGGGCGCGCCCGGCCACCCGCATAAAGGCCGCAGCGGGCAGCGGGATCAAACTGAAAAATGACTGATTCTCTTAATAACTCTTTTGATAGCCTGGACGAGTACGGGGTGGACGGGAGAAGCGAGAATGAGGTGAGCAGGACGAGTGGAAGGGAGACGACCGCAAGGTCAGAACCCACCACCGCCGCCACCACCGCGAGCATCTCCAAAGAGGGGAGACACCCCCTCGAGGAGGGAGGAGACAAGACCGCAAAGGGTGACAGGCCCGGTAGGTCAAAGAGCCGCCAGAAGACACGGAGGCAAAAGACGCCACGAGCGAAGGGGAGCAGGGACGTTAGCTCCCCCGGATCTGACATTGAGTCACGCTCGCGTTCCAAGAGGAGGACAGGACGGAATATCACCGACTCTAGATCCGAGTCGGAAAGCGACGTGACGATAGTGGACGTCCAGGAGAGGAGCAGGCCGGCGCAACTCAGTGGAGAGACGCGCGCCCAGGCAAGGAACATAGTCAGACAGACTATTGGGGAGGTAGACCGAGAGATAGGGAGGGACTATTGCCCCTCCCTAACGGACGTTGCTCAGGAAAGGGGTAGGGGTCGCCCAGCAACAACAGGCGACCATTACCTGAAAATGCTCCGCGACGCACAGGCGGAGCTGATTGAGAGGGCCAGGGAGCTCAAGGTCCTGAGGGATGCGCAAATCCCTGCGAATCTGTCCTTGAGCAGGAAGGCAGCGGAAAAGAAGGCTGGAAGAACTGAGCTTTGCGCCAGTGGAAGAACTCCCGGCGGCGATCCTCGAAGCGATGAATGCAGTCGACCTTGTCACCGAAAAGTCCAACTCACTCAATGGTGTGTATCGAGGCAGGCTGAACAGGTCGGCTGCCACCAAAAAAGCCGCAGTGATCCTCCTCGTACAGAGATACGAGGATCCGGTGACGGGCTATGAGAGGGATGCGGAGCTGGAGACGCTCCGCAGTAGACTGGCTGCGCAGGAGAGGGAGCTTATAACCCTCCACGAGGCGCAGGCGCAATACCTGCAGTCGCAGCGGAGGTGCAGGAGCTGCGTAGCACAGTGGAGGTGCTACAGGGACAAATCCAGCAGGGATTAGGAGGGAACGCACGGAGGACGAGGATCTCGACCTGGGGGAACGAACAAAAGAAGAGGAAGCTCCCCGAGACGTCCTCGAGCGACGAGGAACTGACCAGGAGGGAACGAGGAACGGCAGGCTCCGAGGCGGGAGTGGGGACGGGCCCGGAGGTGCCGACGGGGGAGGACGATCTGGCGGAGAATTCGAGGGAAAGAGTCCTCGAAGAGATTGCAGCCGAAGGTATGCCTGCTGCGATACGGCCACCACTGCAGGGTAAAAGCGAGGTGATAGACCCTGCAGTGCCGGCGAGGAAGGAGGACCATGGCACTGACATGGAAACGCGACTTGCGACCATGTTAGTGTCATGCATCAATGAAATAGTTGGCAAGATGGGAAAGGCGCTGGGGGAAACGCTCCTTAGGAGAATAAGCGAGGCGATCCCCCAGACGCAGAACAAGAGGAATGGGGGAAACAACATGACCCCCCCCCCCTCTCGCACGGAAGAATCGGTCATCTCAGAGAAGAGCTCCGGGAAGAATAAAAAGAAAGGAGGGAAGCAGCTCGTGACGCAGAAACAGCCGACACCACCCGCTCCCACGAAGGCCGGGGACAAAACTTTCTGGTCTCAGGTACTGGGACGGAAGGCCGGTCCTGCATCCACTCCCGTTCCCACGAGGGTGGCGCAAGAAGCGCCCCCTCAGGTACTGAGGAGGGGAGAATCACAAGCCGCCACCAAGTCCAGAGAAGAAGAATGGACTTTGGTTGGCAGGAAAAAGAGGAAGGAGAACCAGGCCCGGGCTCAATCGCGGGACAAAATGAAGTCCAACACCGGTAAGGGCAAAGCTGCGAATAAGCAAGGTCAAGGAGGGAAATCGGGGGGAAGCAGCGGCAAGAAGAGCCAAGCACCCCCTCAACAGGACAAAAAGGCGAAGAGGAGGGTGCCGCGCACCACCGCGGTAACCCTAACCTGCCCGGCGGGCGAATACGCCAAACACATGGACACGGTAAGGAGGTGCGTGGATTTGGGAGACCTCGGTATTACGAAGCCTCCCAATGTCAGGAGAACCGCGACGGGGGTCTTGAGCCTTGAAATCTCGGGCCAGGGCAACGTCGAGAAAGCCGACGCCCTGGCCAACAAGATGACCGAGGCCCTCGCCGATAAGGAGGGGGTTAGGGTCGGTCGTCCTACGATGACGGCCGACCTTAGGCTCAGTGGCCTGGAGCTCTCGGTCACAGAGACCGAGATCGAGGAGACTCTGGCGAGGAGGGGAAATGTCGGCATCACCACTGTTGTGTAGGAGGCTCATGCGGTTTCTACGGTTGTTCCCTTACTATTAGGGTCCGTAAGTATTTTCTTTAAGGAGTTTTTCAGTGTTTGTACGAATCTTTCCGCTTGCCCATTGGTTGCTGGGTGGTACGGAGCTGTAAACTTTGGGGTGATCCCCTGGGATTCTAGGAATTGTGTAAATTCTGCAGAACGAAAATTACGGCCATTATCCATGACCATAGTTTTTGGAAAATTTTAAAATCTCCTTACATATCTTAATCGTAGTTTCCGCGGTTATGTTTTTGACTATTCGCACAAACGGCCATTTCGAGAGTGCGTCTACAAATACAAAGAAGTGCCTGTTCATGTAAGGCCCCGCGTAATCCACGTGGACACGCTCGAAAGGTGCCCCGGCCGGTTCCCATTCGTGTATTTCCGCCTTTGGTGGGTTATTACGCACGGTGTTACATATATCGCAGTTCCTTGCTAAATTTTCTATCGCTTTGTCTATACCAGGCCACCAGTACAGATTCCTAGCTAACGCTTTCATTTTAACTACCCCGAAATGGTTTTTATGTAATTCCCGAAGGATTCTATCGCGTAGTTTACTAGGGATTACCACCTTCCCATTGCACAGAAGTACGCCCTGCTGTACACTATATGCTGCTTGATTTACATTGAAACGCATTTGTACGGGTATCTCTTTCTTTTCGCGTATGGCCGTGAGGAGACTCTTCAATTGCACATCTTTCTTTGTAGCACCCGCGATTTTATCCGCGGATACGGGCATTTCGTGTAGCATTCCTATTTCGTAAATATTTACTACATCCCGTTCCGCAGTTGTAGTTGTACGCATCGGTAGCCGTGATAAACAATCCGCATTTGCATTCTGTTTAGAGTTTTTGTATTTAATTTCAAATGAGAACCCTTGTAAGAATATTGCGTAGTGTTGCATTCGCATAGCTGAGTACGCGGGTAAGGCTTTTGACGGCGCGAAAATCTGTACCAAAGGTTTATGATCCGTGTATAATGTAAACTTGTTACCGTAAAGGTACTGATGAAACTTCTTTACTCCATAAATTATAGCGTAAGCTTCTTTATCGATTTCAGCGTAACGTTGTTGCGTTTTAGAGAGAGACTGCGATGCGTATTGCAGTACGCGTTCGGTGCCATCGGGGTAACGGTGTGGTAACACCGCCCCTACTCCGTAAGGACTAGCATCTGTAGCTAATATTAACGGTAACTTCGGATCAAAATGAGCTAAAACCGTATCACTTTTGACTTCAAACGCCTCCTCGCATTTGTGAGTCCATTTGAAATTAACTCCCTTTTGTAGCAAATCATGTAACGGCGTGAGCATCGTGCTTAGGTTCCTAATGAACCGCCCATAGTAATTTACTATTCCTAAAAATGATCGCAATTCTGTAATATCTTTCGGCCTAGGCATGAGATCGATGGCCTGCATTTTATCCGTAGTTTTATGTATTCCCGATCGATCAATTCGATATCCGCAGTAATGTATGCTATCCTGTAGGAACTCGCTTTTGCTTTCGTTTATCCTAATATTTGCGTCACCAGGCGTTGCAATACTTGTTTCAGGCGTTGTAAATGAATAAACTCGGTAAATCCCGTGACTCGAATGTCATCTAAAAATACCGTTATCCCCTCGATACCCTGCAACAAGTTTTCCATTTCACGCCGGCGCTGACGCGTTTCCGTACATTAACCGTGTATTTCGAAAAAGGCCTCTATGCGTATTGAGAGTCAGTAACTCTCGATCTTCTTCCCGGACTTCTAATTGCAAATATGCTTGTTGCAAGTCTATCTTGGAGAATTTTTCTCCGCCCGCCATATTCGCGAATAATGTATCCGTTGTCGGCAACGGATGTTCATCTATTAGTAAACAAGGATTAATAGTGACGCTAAAATCCCCGCATAGGCGTACCGTATTGTCCTTTTTCAACACCGACACAATGGGGGTAGCCCATCTCGACGTGTTTACTTTCTCAAGGACGCCTTTCGAAACAAGCGATTGTAATTCCTGGTCGACCAACGGTACTAATTTGAAAGGAACGGTACGTGCTTTGAGAAACACCGGTTTAACGTTTTCTTTCAACGTGAGCTTGGCTTGTAAGCCTCTAATTTTAGTCGAATGTGGGTCTAATTTATTCCGATATTGTTGTAATAGTTCTGTGATTTTGCATTCCGTATCGCTACGTAACATATTTATTGTATTAACGGTATCCGTTAGACGTATGTGCAATTGCCGAATCCACTCACGGCCTAACAATGGTTCGCGCTCGACATTTGAAACGTACAAATTTAATTTGGTTTTAGTTTCTCGCCAGCTAACCATCACGGGTACTACGCCCACAATTTTAATCGGCGTTTTACAAAAAGTAATTAATTGTAACGTAGTCGGTTGTAACCGTTTAACTAAGAACAAATCCTTTAACGTTTGTGTACTCACGATGGTCACCGCAGCTCCGCTATCTACTTCGAATCGCAAGGGTTTGCCCTCGACTGTGATTGTCTCAAAAAACTTTTCTCGGAACTCCGGGTGTTCCACGACTAATATTTCCTTTATTTGGTTTGCCGGCGCGCGTTTCGCCGCCATACACACTTTACGCAGGTGGCCTGGTGTCCCGCAATTATGGCATTTAACGCTCCTATCGAGTGTACATTTTGTCGCTAAATGGCTACCGCCGCATCTGAAATAGGAAATATTAGAATTTGCGCTTGTATTGTATGTTAGATTTACCGCTATTAACCGATTCGCCCTTTCCCTTTGGGGATTTCGCGGAAGGCTTCCGCTTCCGCTGCATCTTCTCCGTTTTCTTGTCCTTGGAGTCAATGTATTCGACGCTCGCCGATCCATTTTCTAGTTGTAGGGTGTCTTTCTCCGATAACTCCATCGAGGTAGCTACTTGAATCGCCTTCTCGAACGTTAAGTCCTTCATCTCCAGTAGTCTTGATTGCGCCCGGCTGCTCGCCAAACCGAAAACGAACTGATTTCGCAGGGCCGTTTTCAGATACGCCCCAAAATTGCAGCGTGCGCTTAATTTATGTAATGCGGCCACGTAGTCTTTCACACTTTCACCATCTTTTTGTTTCCGTTGGTGGAACCGAAAGTTTTCGGCGATCTCTAGAGACTCAGGCGCGTAGAATTCCGCTAAGTTCGTCACTAACGTATCGAAGGTAGCAGTGTACGGGTCCGCCGGCGCCAATTTATCACAGATGACATCGAACGCCGCCGTTCCAATAAAATGTAGCAAATACAGGACTTGCTGCTCCGTAGGCACTTTAAAAATTTTTACCGCGGCTTGAAAACGTTGGAGCCATCTCGCCCACTCCGTGGTCGGGTCGAAAACTTCGATACTAAAATTGCCATGTAATATAACGGCCGCCACGGTTCAAGATGACCTCCGTAACTCGCGACAACGGCTCGGTTTCTTGAAACGTCGTTGAATCTAACGGACAATGTATCCTGCGCAATCCGAAATTCCCCGTAAGGCAAGGTAATTCCGTACCCGGTGTATCGGCTTGAAAGTAGCAGACGATCTCCCCCGTATCGGGGTTGCCAGTGAGAAAATGTAGCTTGTATCCCGTGGACCGATTCGAGCTTTTCGAAAGCTCTCGAACAAGGTAAGGCACGCCACGTGTGCACGTAATGGCGCTTCCCGATCGTACTCACACGTGCTCCGAGTCTTTGCCGTGCTTTTGCGCGACTCCTTTTTCGTGCTCGTACGAACTTCTCACCAGCTACGGGAGAGATCCCATCCTCGTCGCCAATTCTCTGTTGTGTAGGAGGCTCAGGTTCGTAAATGAGATACTCGCAGGATGCCAAAGAATACGTCCGTTTATTACAAACTCCGGATTGCTTCTGGTCAGAGCACCGGCAACGGGGACGGGCCGGAGCGCCGACTCGCGGTTCTCGCACGCCTCGCCGGTACTTGTCGCGCCCGCTCGCGACTACGCCAAGCACTTCGTTGTGGCCATCGCGACCGCGCGCGATTCCTGACATTTTGGGAACGCACCCATAACAACCACGATCGCGGTAGGGCCGATCAGGGACATGGCCAACGGGCTACACACCGTGGTGGCGAAATGCCCGTTGGCTGCGGCGATTGCCCTTGCCAAGGAGGGAAAAATAGCATTGGGGTGGTCTCCAGCAAAAATGCTGGAGAAGAGGCCACTCCAATGCTTCAAATGCTTGGAGCTGGGGCACACCCGGGCGACCTGCCGCAATGAGGCGGATCGCACCGGGGCGTGCTATAGGTGTGGTGACGACAGTCACCCGGCACGGAAGTGCCAGGCCCCGGTGCGCTGCGTGGTGTGCCTCAGCAAGGGGCTCCCCCACGAGCATAGGATCGGGGGGCCCGCCTGCAAGGGCTGCCGACAAGACATAAAGGGAAAGGCCGCCGCGGACAAAGGAAGAGGGAAGGAGAACGCGGCCAAGAAAGGAGGCGAACCAACAAAGGTTAAGGGCAAGGATTATGCCAACCCCAAAAAGACCAATGATCTCAAGGTGAGGGGGTTTAAAGTCACTCAGGGGGGCAAATTAATAGCAGGGGTCGCAGCAACCCAGGAGCCCCCCAAGGAGCAAAGACCCCCGAGGAGGAGGAGGGAGGAAGATAAGGACCTCCAGAAACCGGAGCCGGTAATGGCGATGGAGGTGGTAAAAGAGGCGGAGATCCCTCCGCCAGGTCCGTTCGCAATAGAATTTACGGACAGGGAAGAAGTCACGCCAATGGTGACGGAGAAAGCGGACGACGCGGGGGATACCGTCCCGCACGAGGATAAGGAGAAGGAAGGACTGGAGGGTCCAGAACCAGGGTACATGTAATGGCCCTGAGGATCCTCCAGTCCAACCTGAACCACACCCGCGCAGCCCAGGACCTTTTCTGCCAGACCCTGGCAAAGCGCGGGTGTGGTTTGGGGATCGCGGCGGAGCCTTACCGCATCCCTCGAAATCACCCTTGCTGGGTAGGGGATAGCGGGGGCTCCGTCGCGATTACATGGAGGGCGTTGCCGGCGTCCCCCCCGTGCACCCTTAGGAGGGCCGGGGTTGGGTACGTCATGACTGACTGTGGGCCCATCTCCGTGGTGGCGGTGTACGCCCCTCCGAGCTGGACCCGTGCCCAATACGAGCAGCTGCTGTCCGAACTTGAGGACTGCATCCGCGGCTGCTCGTCGGGCCGGGTCATAGTCGCGGGGGACTTTAACGCAAGATCGACGTTATGGTGTCCCCCGCCGACAAACTGGAGGGGCGGCGTCACGGAGGCCTGGGCGGCGGGACTCGGCTTGAGCTTGGTTAACTCGGGCCGAGAGAGCACCTGCGTGTGGCGACGGGGGTCGTCAGTGGTGGATTTGACTTGGACCACCCCCCCTTTTTTTTTAACGCTGGGAAATCTTCAACTACCGGGTTCCCGGACCGTAAGAGCCGGTATATGGCCCGGTAGCCCCCTCTGGTGTTGGAGGGGGAAGACTCCCTCGCCCTACGGGGAGAGGAACGAGGGAAGTGCCGGATTCTTACCGGCTAAAACCCAGCGGGTGTCCTTACCTGCGTCGCTGGGGAGTGCCCGGGATCATTTAATATCGCATCCGGAACACCCCCTGACGCCTAGACAGTGTGGCTCCTTTCTAATGAGCCGTGGCTCTGTAGGCTTAGAGAGCTTAATGGCCTACCATGTGGTATGTGACGGGGTGTGGACACCACCCACCCCGTCACCCCTCTCGTTGTTGTTGAGAGAATGTGTTCGACGCCTCGTGAACCCCGCCGAGACGCCGAACTTCTCATCCTCCGGGCTCCTCCCTCGTCGGAGGGAGGAAGACTCGGAGGTACAGTCCTCCACTCGCCGTAACCGTGGATTGTTACAGCCAGGCGGGCGGACAAAAGTCCATAACGGCCCGCCGATATCGATGTAAGGAGAGGGGGGTCCGCTATACCGGAGGGGGAGGAGGGTTTTTTCTCTCCCCCCGGCGGATCCTCTCGGCTACTTCCTTGGAGGACATTACCTGGCCGCAAAAGGCCAGGAATGCACTCCATTTCTCCTCCCTACCGACGATCGCCGCCACGACCGCCGGCAGGGAGAGATCATTCCCAATGTGTTCTCGCAGGACACGGCGCCGCACATCCCACGCTGGACAAAACTCCAACGTGTGCTGCGCCGTGTCCCGCCTCTCGTCGCAGTTGTGACTTGTGATTGCTTCCTTCCCGATGCGACACAAGTACTCACCGAAGTAGCCATGCCCGGTGAGCACCTGTGTCGCGTGGTATGATAACCCGAATCTCCGACTGCTTAGCCATTCTTCTAAGCAGGGTCGGATGGCATCGACGGTCCTTCTACCCGCTAAGGAGGGGTTACGAAGGTAGTCTTGCCATTTTCTCCTAAGGACCGTCTCTTCCTGGAGTCGAATCAACTGACGTGCCCTGTCCGGAATCGGTTCCCCCCGAGCCCGCATCTCACTGATGCACCGATGTACCTCGGCGCGCTGTCGCGCAGCCAATTCCATCGGGGGGATTCCGGACAGGACCGTCCGTTATAATAACCGTCGTTATTTTAATGCAGAATTCGAGTAACTGTAGACCACTGAATATCATGTCGTGATAAAAAGAAATATATGGTTTTGTAACCTCTTACCTTTTAACCTCAATTTCTGTAACTGCGTTGCTGGTTCTCAGCCTGGTTCTTGAATAATCAACAGTCATAGAGCACGAATATTTAGACACGATACGCCTGACTGACAATGTTCGATATCTCGTGATATCGAAATGACCAGGCATACTTGCCGGTGAGTGTACGTTAAAAAAACTCTGAGATATACGGGGGTAAAAAAGAGAAACAATGAAACGCCGAAAAAGAAAGTTGGCCTGGGAGTCTCTCGGAGACCCCCGCTGTGCATGTCTAGGGTTAACCATCGCGATGTTCTCTTTACGCATGTTCTTTAGGACAATTTATTAAAGTTTTTTTGCCGAACATGTGGGTCACAGGTTCACTGGGTCAAGTTTTTGTAACACCGATTGGTTATGATCGTGGGTTATTTCTTTCTTTCCTTTTTTTCTTTCTCTTCCTCTCGAAAAAGGGCTGAAATTAATAATAAAAATCAAGCCCGTCTTCTTGTTCGCGTTCTCTCTCCCTCGCGCGCAGTCTTTCTCTCGCCCCCCATCACCCCGTTCGCGTTATCTCTCCTTCGCGCGCGTCTTCTCGTTCGCATTATCTTCCTCGCGCGCGTTTTCTCGTTCGCGTTCTCTCTCCCTCGCGGATGTTCTCTATCGCCTGCGTTCTTACGTTCACCTTCTCTTTCTTTTATCCACGTATTCTCTCTCGCTCTCATCTTTTTCTCATGAAGGTATAAATAAATGTATAATACTTTATAGCAATACATATTTTAATAATTTTAATAAATTATTTTAATATCTAAAATTAAGGAGAAGGTAAGTGAAAGTGTAAACATAGGAAATACAATACAAAATTTATTTCAGTGTATTTATGGGTACTTTTACATAAACAATTTAAAAAAAAAATTTTTTTTTTCTAATCGCAATTAAAAATTTTTAAATGTTATCTGTTTCGAATAACCGGGTGAGGCAAAATATCTCCTCCTGCGCAGACCAAATATTATTGTTATTTTTTTTAATACGCTGTCTATCGAATCTCCTCTTTCGTATGTCCGGGATATTTAGAAAATGATTGATCCGGATATCCTCCAACTGCAACCACCTCTGAAAAATAAAAGAAATGTTTAAAAAATGTTAAAAATGTTGCAATAATAGTAATATTAAAAAAATATTAAATATGTCACGCATACCTGATCGCGTGGGATCCGCACCCGCACCACATCATACAAATGCACCTCGGCAATTGGGATGTTGTCCACCCACAGCATCTTCAGTGTAGAAAACATACAATTAATTTTAAAACTATAAATAGAAAATTCACTCGCGAATCACTGTACTTACCCCATCGGCGGGATACATTATTTCGAGCATATCTCGCACGCGAACCATTTTTTTAATAATAACTTCTTTCGACCAGTTGTCTGAACACGCGTTTACAACTCTTCGCGGACTCGATGAGACTGAGTTTTACGACGGTTGCAGAACGAAGCGGGGTAAATGTCGCCAGCGAAAAAAATATGGTAACAGTTTAAAAACGGACAGCCCCTTCCAACGAAAAGAAATTAAGATGAGATATGTCTCGCACTACAGTGGCGAGCAAAAGTTCGACGGAGCATCGGCACATGTGAACGCGTTCTCTGTCGCTCGCGTCTCTTCGTTCGGGTCCTCTCTCGCTTGCGACCCTTCATTCGCGTTTTCTGTTGCTCGCGTCCCTTCGTTCGCGTCCTTTCTCGCTCACGTCCCTTCGTTCGCGTTTCTTTCCTTTATAATAAATAATTGGAATTGAAGGATAATAAAGTTTTTGTCATATAAACATTAATTTATTTATTATTTGTCGCATCATATACAATGTTATCTCAAGCATAAGCTAATAATTCGCAATCAATCGAATTTTTATCAAAAACGTCGCGCAAGATTCTAGCTGCATCACATTTATCGGTTACACAATTTCTTCGCAAAATGGTTACAAATTGATTAAATTTCACATTTACCTCATTTGTATTTTGATACAGCTTTAAATATTCATGTTCGACGCAGTGCTCGAGTTCAAATAAGAAAAGTATGGTCGATGGTTTCATATACATGCAATTATTATTATTATGTAACGTAAGTATTACAACATTCGCATCACGTATTTTTACGAGTTCTATAACCAGATCTCGAATCGACATTGATGAAGGTGCGGTTGACTGCAGGAGTCGTTCGATATCCGCACGTCTTTCAATTAGCGCTGTCCACGTTGTATGAGCCAACACCATCTGATTTCCTCGGTTATCACCGAGGAGTAGTTCCACAAAGGATACAGGTCCCACGCTGATTCCAATATCCAAATATTTATAAGCTGTTGATGTCAATGCGTACGTCTGCTTAGTATACGAACCGCGCGAGGCTCCAACGAAATGCTGTAAAAAAAATAATGAGATTACTTTCAAAATAATACAATTCACAAAAGATATAAAAATATAAAGTTCTATAAATTAAACAAAACTTACTTGTTCCCACACGTCGGAGTTTCAATATCGTGAATCGGTACGTAATAATTCATACGTCTACTGCCGCTGTTGCCGCTGCTGCTTCCTTCAACGGAATACATTTTTTCTCTCGGTTATGAGAAGCGGACCGTTGATACAAGCAGCCGATGCAAGACTGATCGTCGTATAAAATTATAATCGAATATGCGCGGCAACTTCCAAAAAAATTTATGATGAAGGGAAAGGGAATTAATGTTTCTGGAACGTGCAATCGGCGCTCTGGAATTTAGGAGAGGGGGCTAAGGTAGGATTTTTTTTTATTAAGACGTATATATACCCCTCCCCTCCCCTCCACATGACATTAACCGCAAAACATGTTCAGACATGTTCGTCTAAACCTCATACTTCTTCGATGCTAAAATTCGTCACATATACCTACTTATTCTTTAATTTTAGACTAATGGGAAAGGGGAAAAGGAAATAAAAAAAAACATAGTAAAATTCACACATACATATAAAATTTATTTTTAAAAAGATGACAATTCTTTCTGGCGTTTCGACCACCAGTTAAATATTTTTAATACATTTTGCAATGCGCAATTCTTAACATGTTTTCCACATCGCATAGTATTGGTAACATCTAGATTATTTATTCTATCGAATTTATTCTAGTCGAATCTTTATTCGACATCTTCGTAATCCGCATCCAGAGTCTCGATGGTTTTTTCTCGCTTTATTCTCGAGCAGATCCACCAGCCATTCTCGTTTCTGACATCCCTTGACGTACACGAGAGTCGGCATCTCGTCGTCGTCGTCGTCTTCTTCCTCACCGAGCACGGCCGATGTAATTAAACGTTTCACCATGCTGTATGGCATGTTTCCGTCTTCCCATCGTAATCCATGGTGATTGCGAATCAACCAGGAAGCACATGACTTGTCGAATTTTGTAAGGAGACTCCACGCCATGGGGCATGTAAAGGTGTGATGCGCCAGAACGGTCCCGTTTCTCAGCACCGCTACCTCCTTTACGACAAATTTCATCCCGACGATGAATCCTTGCAGATCGACGAACGTTGGCGCGATCATGATGCAGCGAAGGAACGATCCGTACTGTGCCACATTGCGATACATCTGTCTCTCTTATATCGAAATTTTTTACCGACATTACAATTTACGTGAGTTTGCGCACTACGTTTGACAATGGACAGTATTCGATTACGCGGTAATGCAAGATGAGGCAATAGGCGGTAGTATTTGCAGGCACGTTCTCTTTATATTCAAATTCTATTCGCACACATCCACGGTAGCGCTCTTGACGGACTCGTTTTGTCGAGAGCAATCGATGATGACGAAAGGTCCAAGCGTCAGGAATGTATTCAAAGTGAGAAACGTATCGTAGCGATCGTATCCGTAATAAGCTTTACGAAAACGCGCATACATATCATAAAGAAGGGCGTATCGATTTTTGTCAAAATCTAGATATAAGTCATCGTATGGATAAGATTCAGAGTTTAGATAAAGCTTGATATTGGTCAAGTTACAGTGATTGAAATAGCCAATATTTTGAGCTATGATATTTTTGCGACCGGTCTGCAGCGTAAAAATAACGTATCGCGGTTTCTCTAACTGAGTCGCGGTTTTGATGGCCCACGAATGCTTGGTCGTGCTCTGCAATAGGGGGTACTCGTACAGATCCCACGAACGAAAACTGACACTAAGATATCGTCCGCTTTCCAAGGCCCGTAACATGGACAGTTTATTGACCTCATTTAACGTAATGTGAGGCATTTGCCACTGTACTTTGAACAATTCGATTTCCGGCTCAGTCGCCGGATCTCCTACAATGCAATTGTTATCGTTACGCGCTCGTATCAAAATTATTTCATGACAACCGTTAATAATCACGCGTTTGTAATCCTCGCAAAAGCCTAACAATGTGGAAAGTGGAACGCAAAATTTGAAATATCCTTCCGAGCGGCTAGATGAAATGTCCCATCCAGCATTCCGCAACATCTCCGCCTTGTCGTACGTTATCGATACATAGTTCTTGATAGTACTGGTTATTCCAACGTTTCTGCTGCGATCAATCTCCACGCCGTTGAGCTAGTATCGAATTTCATCGAACATGAACGCCACGCAATTAGTTACAAGCGTTGTCACAGACTCGTTATTCCTTTTCTTTACCACCAATCTTCCTTCGACGTAGAGAAAACTTTCACACGGCAACGTGTATAAATCTAGATGTTGTATGGGTATTCTTATCTCGTCGTTGTGTCCAAACGTCGTATTGGCGTACGGATTGTACGTGTGTGTTTCAATCTTGACGACACTGTCGTCAAAGATCGGTTCACCTCCAATGTTGAGGATATCGGCCATGCTTCCTCAGATATTTCGCACCGCGAATCCCAAAGATCGTAGAAATTCAACGTTCAATGCGGTGAGCTTCTTTCTCGTCTCTTTTTTAGCTCCACCGAATGTTGATCGGATGATATCGTCCACCGCTGCCGTAAAGATATTCTTATCTCTCGCGTGCTCCGAGTCGTTCAGTACGAGCATCTCATATGTCGTCCGTACACTCGCGCGCGTTATCGCTGTCGCCGTCGTACGTGCAATCTGACGGTGATCTCTTCTCCTCGAAAATCAATCAATCGATCGTTCTGATCCACAACGCGAATCGTTAGGTCCGTAATGCTCCGTACGGTGATCGGCAGGTAAATGATCTGTGCCGGCGTTTCCGATATCTTATATCCTGGTGGCACGGTCGGTGATAACTCGTGTATCGTGTGCACGTACTTGTCGTTGCTGTACGCGCCCGCGGTTACGTTACACTCTACGCGAATAATGTTTACGCTAATGATATTTATCGGTACGTCCGATTCGTACCATTGTCGCGGCTCCAGCACGCGATTCGTTGAAAATCCCAGCAGCAATCCAATGTTGTTCGGTTTGTTAAAGTTTACTCTGAAAGCGCACTTGATCTCGCTCTTCATCGTATTGTTGTTGGCACGAATAATCAACGGATACTCTTCATCTTCGCCGACGTGTTTCTTTCTCGCGACATTACTGGATTGATCCCGTGAAATGACGCGTTTCAGATATGTGTTTATATCACGCAATTCGTACGATCCTTCGGGAATGGAAATTTCTTTGTCGTTAAAGTAGAATTTATTGTTCAAAGAATTCACTTTCGGTATCGTGTAATAGGTTTCAAAATCTGTCAGGCCGAGCTCGTAATCGCCATCGCTCAAGTCCACGGCGGGAAAGTAGCTTACCGCGAGGACGCTACTCTTGCCGGTGAGCGTGAATGTCAGCGACATGTTTGAATAAATACTGAGTTCAAACAGCGCGACGGTCATCTTTAAATTGATCGTCAACCGTCTGTAGAAAGCGCAGACACAGTTGTCCACAGATGCTCTGATCGTATCGCTGATAAGACGTGTGATTGTACTCTATCTTCGTCACGTTGTTCTTTAGATACAGCACCAATTCCCTCGGCGGTCGAAGATTGCCAAAACTGTCGAAATATATGGTTCGATCTCCCCTCTTCGCGTACGCCACCCAATGAGTACCGGGACCCGCTGCATCGTCCAAATTCACGATACCGCTCTCGTTTCGACGTACACCGTCGATCGGTAACGAATCACGCATGAAAACACTTCTAAAATATGGAATGCGTATACGCTCTGCCAGTTTTTGTAGTTGTACGTTGGTTGTTACACCCTTGGGAATTTTTAGTATCTCCGCGACTTTTTTTCTTCTTCGATGCCACTCCTTGCCCGCGTTTGTACGGAGCGAGATAAAGTCCATGACCTTTCATGGCGCGACTGTGACGTTTCAATTCTTCCAGCTGACGCTGCGTGGCTTTGTTATCGTTCACAGCCTTTACGACTCCCGCCGCTCCGCCGACCAACGAGCCGAAAACTCCCAACAACGGTAGAATCGGCAATACGCCTCCTCGTTTCGCCGCCGGAAGTATTCGCCTGTTCGATACTCTCTTCTTCTTCTTCGTCTTCTTTGTTTTCAAGCCCATTCCGAGCTTCGTCTTAGCCTTCATGGCCACCAAGACGGCTGTAGCGGCGGCTCTCTCTTCGAGAGTCGAATCTTTCGCGGTAATGCGTTTTCGCGCTTCCGCAGCGAGTATCTCGTCCGCCGCGTGTCTCTCGGCGAGATCGTTGCTACGCGAATAAGCTATGTCGTGCTCGCGACACGCCGCGTCTAATGGATTAATGCCTTGATCGCCTCTCACCAATCGTTCTTCTAAATGAGTGCCCGGGTCACAAAATTGATAGCCGGGGATATGCAATTCGATCGGAAGTGCGTTTATCGCGCGATTTAACAGGCCTCTACCTATTTTTTTCGTTGACATTCGCCGCAATTCTTTATAATTGGCGCGGGACCGTCGATCGGGGCCGTGCGTTCGCTGCCACGGTTGATTGTAATGTTCGTAACAACGACGATAGGTCTGAACCTCCAAATCCGCCCTTATATGTTCCGGAAGCTTGTCCCACACGTAGTGGACGTGATCGCCGCAAGTTTGCAATAGAACGGTTTTCAGTACAAATTGCAGCTGTTCGACGCTCAAACCGCGAATATCGGAAGGTCGCGACAGTAGGACGAACATCTTTGCTACTGAGCGATTCGCGGTTCCGCTCGCCTATAAATAGGCTTTCGAATCAGCCAGAGGGTCGACAGTGTGGAAAAAAATGAGATTCGTGCGACAACCGTTGACGATTCGCGTGACCAATTACGACGACAGATTACGGTCGATGGGGGGCAACGCGGAGAAACGCAGGCACGGTACGATGTTACCGACTACTATACGCGAGATCATTTGCAGCCCCTCGAATTGCGGCAAAACCAACGTCTTGATAAGCTTGCTGGAAAGTCCGCACGGCGTACGTTTCGAAAACGTGTACGTGTACTCGAAATCGTTGCAGCAACCGAAATATTGATATTTGGAGAGTGTATTAACGTCGATCGACGAAATCGGCTACTTTACGTTCTCCAATAACAGTGATGTCATTCCACCGAGCGACGCGCGTCCAAACTCGATCTTCGTCTTCGATGACGTGGCGTGCGATAAGCAAGACGCGGTGAGAGAGTATTTCTCAATGGGCACTCGAGCGTCGACTCCTTCTATCTCTATCAGACGTACGCGAGAATACCTAAACATCTGATACGCGACAATGCGAACCTGCTGATCCTGTTCAAACAGGATGGTACCAATTTGAAACACGTGTACAACGATCACGTGAATACCGACATGCCGTACGATGAATTTTGCTCGTTATGCCACGATTGCTGGCAACAAAAGTACGGATTCGTAGTGATAGACAAGGACAGCGCGTTTTCAAACGGTCGATACAGAAAAGGATTTAACGTGTTCGCGATACCGCAAAAGCGATCAGTCGTCGCCGATACTTCGTCGGAGGTGAAACGTTAGCGTTATAGAGATCGACGCTCTGCTTTTTTCCGCGATGGCCACGATCGACGGGAGTGAGAATATTCGCAAGCGCGAGAAGATCGCGAAGGAGATTGCGAAAACGAGTGATTCGATTCGTCTTACTTCGCGCTTTGAAGACAGATAAGATCGTGAAGGACATTGAGTTGGACACACACTTTAAACCTCTCATCGGACTGCTGCAAAAGATCGCAGACAATTCGAGCTTGATCTCGGTGAAGAAGGAGGAGCCGGAAAGCGTTGCTGACGTGGGGATCGAAACGGTACCATTTCAGCAGCGTGAGAAGGAGGAGAAGGAGGTGGAGGAGGAGGAGGAGGATTGGGAGGATGCGACGTCGAAAAAGAGGAAGCGATCAGACTCCTGGTTGGATCTCTCATCGACACCGCGTAAATCTAATCGATCGGAAGTACTACCGATAACCTCCACACCACTCGCGACGGTGGGAAACGTGCAAAAAATTCCCGAATCACTCGCAAGCGCGGATGTTTTCGAAACCACGGATGACTCGATCGCGACGTCCGTACGAAAGCAGTTGGAGACTGTGGAGGGTCGAGAAACGTTTCTACAAACGTTGCAAGAACACTTGGGTCCACTGGGTCGAGAGTACATCAAAGATTTTTTGAGCGCCATTCCAACGATAGACACCGTATACGGCGTTTATTTCGGCAAGGACGGAATGATGCTCGGTAATAAACGTTTTGACGTGGACAACGCGGATAACATTTATATCGACGGTGTACGATACGCTGGCACACCCGGTATTTACGAGTTGATCTTCAAGAGAATGCCCGATGACGAGATCTACACGGAGGATGATAAGCAAAAGTACAAGAGCATGTTGTCGGCAACGAGTGCTCATAAATTCAAGCACGATCCTCGCGAGCGAGTACTGAGCAACAGGGGACACAAGTATATGCAGATAATCGCATCATTGTTCCCTCCCGAATCCAGGAGGAAAAAATCTGGAAAGGGGTTATCCATGCCTCGCGCGATGACGCTAACCGGCAATAAGATTGACTACGTGCACTGGGACGATCCCAACGAGCTGGTGGATCGTCTCCGATTGCTCGACGATTCGCGTCAAGCTGGCAACAATGCGCATGACAACGAGATCATGTCGATCATCGAGGAACTTCGCGAAGACGGGCTTATTATAAATTAAAACGGTGCAACGGCGATCCGTTCAGTCAGCGTCGAAATGCCGATCAACAAATTTGGATTGTTCGAGCACAACAGAGACGCGACAAACTCCATTTCGTACCATCAGTGGAGCGGTTTACTGAGAAATTTCGTGCGCGAAAAAGCTCTGTGTCGCACCGCTACGGACTTTGACGCAAGGTCGCGCAAGATTCGTCGCGTAGCGCAACCTGAGACTGACGGCGACGCGGTTAACAAACTATACGTGGGTCGGTGCGTTAAAAGTTTGACGGATCAACGGAAAGAGTCAGACGAGAAGCTTACCGCGTTCGAGAAGGACGTGCGAGCGTTACTGGCTGCGGTAAACGAGCTTCGCCATTCGACTACCGTTGAATCAAACGCGACGAACATCAATGGATAAACGATTCAGCAGAAAAGACTATCGAAAGGCGACGAGTGAAGAGAGGCAACGGTTGATTAACGACGGCTACGAACAGCAACGAACGATTCGAGAACGATTGTCGGACGGTTGTCGAACGGTTCAAAAACAGCTCAGAAACTATTACGAGCGGTTTAGAAACAGCTGCGAACTACGCGGAGACAGGAAAGGCTTCAAACGGCTAAAGAACGTCGACGACGACAACGACGACGAGTGACAAGAAGCGGTTAACTGACGACGATGACGACGAACGGTTAACAAACTCAAGAACGGCTAAAAACGGAAATAAACGGCTCAGGAACGGCTAACAAACGGCTAACGAGTAGTTATAAACGGCGACAAAAACATGACATCGCTAAAATCCGACGGACGTAAAAATATCGAGAAGCAACGACTCGTCGAGGAACTGCACGCTCCGGCGAGAAGAAATTTTCCCCGAAGACACGTCATAGTGCGAGGGTACGATGACCTGTGGCAGGCTGACATCGTCGAGATGCGTCCGTACTCACGTTTCAACGAAGGCTACCACTACATATTTACCGTCATCGATGTGTTGAGCAAGCACGCGTGGGGCGTGCCACTCAAGGGTAAAGGCGGAAGCGAAACAGCTAACGCTATCGCTGAGATCATTCGACACAGCGGGAGGTGCCCTAGTAACCTACAAACCGATATGGGGAAGGAATTTTACAACACCGACGTGCAACGTCTCGTTAGGAAACACGGCATCAATCATTATTCCACATATTCAGTATTGAAGGCGTCGGTCGTCGAGCGATTCAATCGCACGCTCAAGAACGACATGTGGAAGATGTTTACGCTCAACGAAAATTACAAATGGGTCGATGCCTTGCCGCGACTCGTATCGAATTACAACGCGCGCAAGCATCGAACCATCGGCATGCGACCCGTCGACGTTACCCCCGCGATCATCGAAAAACTCGTGGCTACCGTATACAGCGCGATAAAAATCGCGAGTCTGGCAAAGTTTAAAGCGGGTGACTTGGTACGCGTTAGCAAATACAAAACGATTTTCGAGAAGGGTTACACGCCGAATTGGACCACCGAGGTGTTTAAGATCGTTAAAGTGCAGCGTACCAATCCCGTAACCTATCTACTCGAGGACTGTCGTGGAAAATCCATCGCTGGAGGGTTCTACGAACACGAGTTGCATCGCGCGACTTATCCGGACGTGTATCTCGTGGAGAAAGTACTGCGCAGGAGGGACGACGAGGTTTACGTTAAATGGCTGGGATTCGATGGATCGCACAACTCATGGATATCCAAGGACAATGTTATTTAATTTGTGCAAACTGTATTTTATTCATAACATAAAAATATGCAATATGTAATACATGTAAAGTGTTTGAAATATCAAATACCCATAAAGTATGTGAAATACACACATGTGCAATATATTTATTAATATTCTTTCCAATACTGTAATATACTACTACATACGTTATACTATTACATACGTTATACTATTACATACGTTACACTATTACATACGTTATACTATTACATACGTTATACTATTACATACGTTATACATACATTCATACGTTATACGACATACATACGTACGACATGCGTACGACATACATACGTTATACTATTGCATACGTTATACTTACATTCATACGTTATACGACATACATACGTACGACATGCGTACGACATACATACGTTATACGACATACATACGTACGACATACGTTACATACATACGTTACATACATATACTATTACATACGTTACACTATTACATACATATACGTACGACATGCGTTATACTATTACATTTTATACATACAATACATACGTTACAAAGGTATTTGATAATGTTCCCACGGTAACGTATCGGTCGAATTGGGTATAATGTATCGCTTATCGTCGTACGGACTCAGAGCGATTTTTGTTTCGGACACGGTGTACACATCGTGTAGTCCGGACCTTATGCAAGCCTGTTGTCGCGTCATTTCAATTTCGTCTCGCAGACACCGCGTGTAATCGTCGAACGTTATAGTATGCGCTACGACGTTGCTCTTGACACCTTTCGCTTTTTTACAGTCTTTTTTACCATCTACCCTCAACGCATACATCTTCGCTCTGAGTCCAACAAATTCCGTCATGATCGCATCGTTGTTCTCGTCCTTCATCAAGCCCGGCACTTTTTTATTGGCGAGTGGTATACCGTACGCGTTGTCGATCGCGTAATCGCTCGTGTCGAATCTAGCGATGTCGCGTTTCATGTTCTTGTACACATCTTCGCACTCTACGTGATATATCAGACTGTCCGTATCGGTGTACATAATTCTACACTTGTCGCGATACAACGGTAACATGTACTCGTGATGAAATTCGTACAAATAGACTTTCGATACATCGAGAATGCACTGTGACGTTGCGGCTCGCCGCGGCGTGACGACGCCCCGCCGCCGTCACAAAGCGCGGAATTTCGCGCCGCGGGACGACCCAGGGAGGCCACCGCGAGATCTCCAGAGGGCCATAAAAATAATCGCGATAGCCATTCTGATTCTTTTGTTTTTTTTTTTTTTTTGTAAAATACGCGGCGCCTCTACCGAGCCACAACGAGCTTCTACAGGAAAGTCGCCGCCACCGCCGAGTCAGGGAGGATTTCGGACACGAGAACGTGCGGCAGGAGCGGAAGCCACGGGGACCGCGGGTGGCGCCAACGAGGCAGACAGGCACGGCGCATGCAGCAGCGGCAGACGAGACGGTCGATAACAGGGCCCCAGGTACCGGGGTACACCTGACTGCAACCATCGGCCTCCACAGCATATCGGCTCGCGGGGTGGATGGCCACCGCCCCAAGGTCGAGCTGGAGGCGTACAAGGCACGACGAAACTTGTCGAATGCCGAATCTGCTGTGCCGCCGAGGAACCGTTGTGCGCCCTCGAAAAACCCGCTCGCGCCGACCCTGCGCTAGGGTCCTGCGAATTTGCGAGCTCGCGCCCCGATTGGTCCGCGCGCCCCGAGAGGGGCGACCGCATCGATCTCGTTATCGAGCGAATTTTCGGCGACACTCTCTGGTCGTCCTTCGGCGAGTCCGAACGCGTTACTTAAGTTCCGCGATAGCCGCCCGGAATCGGGAGAGAAGTCCGTCTACGACGATCGACTCGATCGGATCGAGCACCAGGTGACGGCGAGGAAACCCCGGAGAAGGCGTTACACCGGTGAGGTTGCCCGCAAGTAATACCGAAATGTAAGCCACGACGCCGCCCTCCGGTGCGCGCTCTCGCTCGGGAAATTGTGTGTAATACCGCGACACGTACGGTCCTTGAGACCGAGTATCGAAACGGCGATCGACAGCGAGAGCGAAGGGCATCGGGATGGTAGCGTGGCCGCGGAATCGCGATCGCGACCGAAACTTCTGGAGATCTCGACCGAAGCGTAGCGAGTTTAGACTTCCCGTACGATAACCGGGATAAATATGTTCCCGTATTACCGCGTTAGATTATAGTTATGTCGTTCGCGTTAGGGATCATTCGTGCCGCTCGCGTTAGGAATTATTTGTATTGTTCGCGTTAGGAAGTATCCGTGTCGTTCGCGCTATGAATTATTCGTGTCGTTCGCGTTAGGAATTATCCGTGTCGTTCGGGCTATGAATTATTCGTGTCGTTCGCGTTTGAAATTATTCGTGTCGTCCGCGTGGCCTTCGCGAGATTAGCGTAGGATATTATACTCGCGTCAGATTATATTAGAGCTGCTCGCGCTGGGACTCATTACTGCGCGCACCAGCCTATCTTTCGCGTCATTAGCGTGAGGATTAGTGATGTTACTCGCGTAGATTGTGCGGTATGCGTGATGATCACGCAGTTATCGTTCGCGTTGTACCGTCTGGGGCTACTCGCGTGGCTTGCATCCGCCTGTCCTTTCGAGCTCCCTGAGTATTCGCGTCAGGATCGGAGGTGCGTTCAGACACTTGCGTTGGGTATTCGTTGCGTTACTTATTGCGTCCAGTTACTCGTGGTAAATCCGCACTTTCCCTCGCATAATGGGATCAGTTCGCGTTATGTCGAGCGCCTTGGCGCCTCATCGATGGCGTTCCGATACTCGCGTGCGCGTGCTTGCGTGAGAGAGGTATTTGCGCGGAAACAGAGTTCGTGCCGATCGAATCCTCGCGTTGAGAGGTCGATCGTATTCTAAGTTTCGGTAAGAAATCGTTCGCGTGACCGACTAATTAGGTTAGACGCTGACTCGTGTTAAGATATTCTCGGCGTTCTTGCGCTCGTGCGTTTAGAGATTAATTGCGTGGACATTTTGATAGCGTTCCTTATTACTCGCGATGACCCGTGTTTTGCGTTAGTTATCGTATTCTTTATCTGGTCGACTGTATCTGCGCCTCCTTGTTGCGCTCGACCAAAAGTTATTTACGTGAGATTTCGATACTTGGCGACGGAATTCCCGCACGGCCTGGATACGGCGTTCACGCGCTCCGAGCGTGACTCCCTCTCCTTTCACGATATTTCACGTCTCAATTCGCTTCCTAGCGACTCTAATATTTTGCGTTACTCCGGTTATTTCAAAGGCGCTCGTTTCTGTGACCGCTATTTCGTTTCTATCGGCGAGCTGAGTTTTCGGTTGTATTATTTGTGGCTCGAGGAAAGCGCCTCCCGCGCGTTTATATTAACAACAGTGAGGCTCCGTAATTTCTAGCGTCCGCGTTGTTACCAATTCTGTTCATTAAATCCGGACGCCCGCGTCAGATATTATTTACTCGATTTGTTTGGCGATTGCACGAGGCCGAATGGGCCCTCATTCTGATTTCCTCGAGAGTTACTCTTTAATAAATGTTACTCCTTATTGTTAACGGATTGAGTTGCTAATTTACGTGTCACCCCGCCGAATATTGCGCTGCCCTTCATCACCCCGCCCCGCCACTAGGTCGAGCTAGCCATTTCCTTGCACCCCGCCTCATTTCGTTTTGCGTCTCGTTTTGGTTTTCGCGATCTCGCGGACGCGGATTACGCGTCTGGCGCCCAGCATTAAGATCGTTTCGTGGAGTGCCGGAGGTGCGAGAGAATTACCGGAGAGGCCTATCATCCCGCTCTCCTTTATCCTTTTGATCCGGCACACGTCCCGGACCGCTCCGGGAGTGAAAAAGTCGTGGCAGCACATGCCGACGTAAATAGGTTTGTCAAATTTAACTTCCGAGTTTTCGCAGTTCAACGGCTATCAGATTTTCCGAAAAAACGCTCCTGCTGTGAAAATTTGGTTTTGAGATCAGTGCCTCCGCGTTGTATCTACCATTCCACTTTGTTAATAATTTTACATCAACGTGATTTCGAACGTTCTCCATAGTTTTACCGAATACCGCGTAGTTCATCAATTTATACAAAGGGTATAGCCTGGTTTGTATGGGAAATCTGCCCCCGCGGCTTTTTCGATTTGCACTTGGGGGATCGATTTGACATTAAATAAAAATAATTCAGCTAAACTTTTAGCTCTTTATCTCAAACGATTTTCGAGGTTTTCAAGAAAACCACTTTTTTCGATTTTATTTTTTTTTCAATAGTAAAATTCAAAATTGATGAATGGTGATTTTTTTTCTAATTCTTAGGAGTAAAAGGGATGAAAAAACACTTTCATTATGAATTTCAGGTGGAAAGCCGATTTTTAAGAACAGAAATAAAACTATAATCATTTTTTTTACAATGTATTTAAAAGTGTCCACCGCCAAACTTTGTCAGAAAATGTCTTCTATACTCCTTTACACTCAGGAATTTTTTCATTTTTTTGAAGTGTGGAACATTATGAAAAAAAATAAAAAACTAATTTTTTTTTCAAAATCTTGCGTTTGAATGCATTAAAACTCTTATACTGCTAGAGAAATATATAGAAAATAATTTTTCAACTGAAAAAACACAACTTACTTACAAAAATATTTAAAAAATTAAGAAATGCATTACTTTAAAAAATAAAGGATATTAAAAATTTTTGAATTGACGTTAAAATTTTTTTTAATGTTGGTATCTCTCATTTTGATTTCTTATTGTCTTCAGAACTTCATTGAAGTTAGCGCTAGCTTAACTGGTACTCGCTAACGCCACTGGGACTACTGGGACTTTCAGAACCTATTTTTTACTCTATAGAGGTTGTCGATTAGAGTTAACCTAAAAATGATGATACAACCATTATTGTGTTTAATTGGACTTTAACTTATGTATGTATTGTTCTTTTTCAATCAATTTTAAGACTGTAATCTAAACAGTGTTACGTTCATTTACTATCGTGCAGTAAGTAATTTCTTTATACTCTTATGTATTCATGCAGTTTTAATATATACTATATATACTATATATACTATATATACTATATATACTATATATACTATATATACTATATATACTATATATACTATATAGACTATATATACTATATACTATATTATACTATATATACTATATATTAAAACTGCATGAATACATAAGAGTATAAAGAATTACTTACTGCAACGATAGTAAATGAACGTAACACTGTTTAGATTACAGTCTTAAGATGATTGAAAAAGAACAATACATACATAAGTTAAAAGTCCAATTAAACACAATATGGTTGTATCATCATTTTTAGGTTAACTCTAATCGAACAACCTCTATAGAGTAAAAAATAGGTTCTGAAAGTCCAGTAGTCCCAGTGGCGTTAGCGAGTACCAGTTAAGCTAGCGCTAACTTCAATGAAGTTCTGAAGACAATAAGAAATCAAAATGAGAGATACCAACATTAAAAAAAATTTTTAACGTCAATTCAAAAATTTTTAATGTCCTTTATTTTTTAAGTAATGCATTTCTTAATTTTTTAAATATTTTTGTAAGTAAGTTGTGTTTTTTCAGTTGAAAAATTATTTTCTATATATTTCTCTAGCAGTATAAGAGTTTTAATGCGTTCAAACGCAAGATTTTGAAAAAAAAAATTAGTTTTTATTTTTTTTCATAATGTTCCACCACTTCAAAAAAAATGAAAAAATTCCTGAGTGTAAAGGAGTATAGAAGACATTTTCTGACAAAGTTTGGCGGTGGACACTTTTAAATAACATTGTAAAAAAAATGATTATAGTTTTATTTCTGTTCTTAAAAATCGGCTTTCCACCTGAAATTCATAATGAAAGTGTTTTTTCATCCCTTTTACTCCTAAGAATTAGAAAAAAAATCACCATTCATCAATTTTGAATTTTACTATTGAAAAAAAAATAAAATCGAAAAAAGTGGTTTTCTTGAAAACCTCGAAAATCGTTTGAGATAAAGAGCTAAAAGTTTAGCTGAATTATTTTTATTTAATGTCAAATCGATCCCCCAAGTGCAAATCGAAAAAGCCGCGGGGGCAGATTTCCCATACAAACCTGGCTATACTCTTTTTCTCGAAATCATTTTTGGCCAGTGTTCTAAATTTTGTATTAAGTTCGATGTAAGCGCGGAGCCATGGAGATTGAGCAAATTGTAATACGCGATGAATTTTTGTGACGCGAAGGCCGTGGCGCGTGCATTGCTGTTGGTTGCGGTAGTGTATGACATAAACGCTTCTTATCGTTTACATCTAAATACATCAGGTACGACGATGGTTTCGATGGATCGTAAGATTGCATGTACCTGTTATTAGCCCGTGCGTATCTGTCATGAACATTGACTCAAACCGCCGCGTATACCGCGTTCGATGAACATGACCATGTCAATGTCGGTGAGCAGTTCGAAATTGATACGCGTATGCTTCAACATAGCGTCCCACGTAAAACCTGGTAGAGTGTAATAATACGCGGGATCGAGTCCATAACTCGCGATACAACTGTCGCGAAAATTTTCAAAGATATCGGCCAATAGCAAGACATCGGTTTTGAGATATGAATCGCTGTATTCGCCCAAGGTTCGAACGGAAAACCGTCGCCAGACGTTCGCGGCGTGCTCGTGATCGCTCTCGGATACGGTGTCACCTGTCAATGAACTGTAAAACGAGTCGCGCGATGGTAAACACGAGTCCTCCAACTTTTCGACGCAGTCAATGTACTCGTACGGAAATACGCCTTTTCGCGTCAGCAAATCTAAATTTTCTGCGGATAATTCACAAAATTCGCGTTGTAATATTTGCAGTTTATCCTTGCTGAGATAAGATGCCAATTTGTCGAGACTAGCGGTGAGAAACTTGTATGAATCGATAAATCGCAAGATGACGCATGTTTTCTTATCTTTATCTTCGGTGCTTTTAACGTTTTTCGTAAACGAAATGTATTTTTCCTTCGTGATTGGAAGTAAGTCTACACGTCCTTCGCACGCTGTAGCTATTTCCGTGATAATGAAATGCGCGTCGTAGCCCGATAAATTATGAAAAACTATGGGAATAAAGTGCGAATCTTTATAATTTAAATTACAGTTGGAATGCGCGGGGCCTCTATAACGGCCGGTCAAGTGACAGTGATCGCGTACTCGCACGTCGTCTGGCTCGAACAGTTTTTCGCACACGTGACAGTGCGTCGCGCTCCGAAATATCTCCCACTCGTCTCGCGTAAAATCTGTCATGGGTATATTAGTGGACAAGATAGTCTTTACGCCGTGTGCTAAACGTCTTAGTTCCTCGGCGAACCACGCGACGCAATCTTTATCGCGACGAAATCGATACGCGGATAACGAGTCGTCGTACCAGCACCGCACGTAGTATCCTATGCTAAATACCTGATGATGTTGAAACTTGAACGTGGACGTTGTCGGATCCGCATCCGTCTTCTCGAGGGTACATTCCAGGTCGGCGTACACGACATATGGAAGTCGTTCCTTCCTGCTGTAATTCTTGAAACTCAGCCACTTGTCGTCCTCACTCGGTAGTCGGATGGCACAGTTGTTTATCTTTCGGCAGTCTATACCGTGGGCTTCTAATTTCTCGCTCGAACTAAAATAATGTAAACAGCTGCAAAAAAAAACACAATTTTGTAAATTATTAAATAAAAAAATAAAATATTTTATAATTTTTATTAAAAAAAGTATAAGTACTCACCGATCGCAAAAGTATTTCCGACCATAGTACCTGCTCAATTGCGAGCTCACGAGGCGGGATAGATTTTTTATCCACACGAAATGTCCCACGTTGTTGTCTCGCGGGTCCTGCACGTACATCAGATTTACGTGCTTTTCTCTCTTCCGGTCGGTGAGCCGTATCGGGAGAACGGTTGGCGTCTTCTCTCCCTCGATGGTATATACGTTGATCGACACGTCGTTGAGTCGTTCGAACTGTTTAATTTGACTCAACGTCATTGGAAACTCAATGTCTTGTAAATTTAATACTGTTGTATAATGAGGGTACGAGGATTCCCGATTATTATTGACCTTGACAGGATACAGCGCGGCAACCACTGACCACGCGAAGCACGCATTGTCCATAGATTGCACGTTGATCACTGCTTTTTTCAATTTAATTTCTCGCGGTAAATTGATGTAACATCCCGCGCGCAAAGGATTGTACTTGTTCATGTTCACTGTCAAATTGAGTATACGTGACAACGCCCACCCGCTGTCGCGTTCCTGAAACTCTTCGAGGGACGATAAAGTAGGCTCGATAACGTGTCGCTCGTACCACTCGCGTAGATCGGACCGATCGAACGAACGAAAGAGTTCGCAGTTTCTCGTGCTGATACTTTTGTTCGCACGTTTGTCACCCGTCACAAACTCACCGTTGAACACAGTGTTTATCTTTACACTTGCGTGTCTTTGCATGACGTTCCGCACACGATCGAGCACGATGTCTCTAGCATCTTCGAGAAATTGTCGGGGTTCGATGTAATTGGTATTTATCACTGCACCGATCAATACACGGCTTTCGAACGCGGTATCAATCTCTCGCCACACGAGTCTTTCCGCGTTATCGTCACTCCTACTGCCCGCCGCGTACTCACCACCGATATGTACGAATCGTCTCTGTAACAAAGTCTTCACACCTTCGAGTCGCGCGATTCTTGCCACTAAAGATTGTCTGTTTCCGACAGTCTGAGAGCCGTCTGAGAACCGCGGACGTTTGGAACGACAGTCTTCTTCAAGCTGCTCAATAAACTTCTCGCCTCGCTGTTCCCATGCAAAATATTCGCCCAAGGTAGGGATTTGATTGGATCGTTCCAACAGGTCGCGTTCCGTTTCATCGGGATGTTCCATGTTTTTTAATACTGTCTTTTTTACACACTATTTTTAAATCACGTCACATTCTTCGATGGAGCACTTGCACGCGACTCGATGACACACTGGATCGTTTGCAATATTGAATGACATAGTGGTTATACATAAAACTATGAGGACTGAAGAAGGGGACATTAAAGTTCCAATTATTAATATCATCATGGTCACGTTCATAAGTTCTTTCAAACATCAATAGATGTTTAGGATCAGCGTACTGGTACATATACAGACGTATCAAATTCTTCATCACCACCAATTCAACGTATTTCTCAATACCTGTATGATCTTAATGTATATTGCTTCACACTCATACTTAAGCTTTTCATAAATTTCACTCGCCCAATAGTGATAGTCAACAATAGGTTTAATATAATGTGGCGCAAAGTTAGTAGCACAGAGAGCTGCATTCTCTGATTCTTGCTCGCTAACGCACTCGTCCCGCAGTCGTCGATACACTTTCGGTCTCACGTTAGAATCCCATTCAAAAGGAAAATTGGTATCGATAACGACTCTTTGTCTAACGATGCGGTGACCGGTTCCGCGTATACCGAGTTCGCAATCGCGAAGAAACTGCACCGGTGATATTCGTCGCACATCCGTCAATTTTACTCCTTGATCTTTTTCACGCAAACCATCGGTGACATCTTCCATTATATATTCGTCCTCAGGTTCTGAAAGCTCTATAGAGCTGTCGTAACTTGCGTAACTCCAATCCATGTTGCGCACGTTAATGTCCCACTAGCGATAATATTTTTTTGTAATCACTTCATACAAATCGGGCACATGTTGCACGGCAATATTTGATACAATGGAGTATTACAATCTCTGCAAAATCGACCTCTTATTACGTCGTACGGCTCGGATACATGCTTTCGAAAAGTATATATGTGCTTACCAGTGTATGGTGATGCGATCATACACGAAGCACACAGGATATATGAACCGTATACATAATAAAAATAAATGGCGCAACACTTCGTACGTCCATCTAACGCTAAAAATTTGGGACGCGACACTATTTTCTTGACAACTTCTTTGCGGTTATCGTCTTCATCGCTGTTATAACTGCTGTTCGGCGACATCGGACGATCCTCGTTGGATGAATCTACATCCATTATTGCCTCGAAATTATTGTCCACCTCAATTTTTGTTCACTGTTTTGAAAAAATGTTTTCTTTATACCGCCCACTTGACACAAAAAACTTCAGCCCCGAGTATGAACTTTTAAGAGCCGCGATAATGTTTTTTTTATTGTGTGCAAATCGGGCATATATTACATGGAAATGTCATGTACAATGCTTCACGACACTTTGAGCAGGCGCGGATATGCATGGTATCGCGTAACTCAGCGAAGTGTTTTCAGACAGCGTATATGTGCCCGATATCAAGGTCCGATACAGCTATCATGCACGAAGGACATAGTGCAAGTGCACCACCCGTTGAGTAATAAAAATATATTACGCACTGTTTCGTACGTAAATTCAATGCCATGATTTCCGAACGCGACACTATTTTATCGATGACTTCTTTATGATCGTTGTCTTCATCGCTGAAGTAATCACTGTCGTCCGTTAACGCGTGATCCTCGTCTACATCCATATTCAAATTATTGCCATCTCCTTTATCGTAAAAACTATTTCTCTGTATTGAATACTCGGCACAAAAATGCAAAAATAACCGCTATACTTTTTTCAATCGATATACCGACGCGTAGACTTTCAAATCACAGACTGTAGTAGGGTATATAGGGGCATTCTACCCCGGGTGCTCCGAGGGGGGGTGCGGGGCGGGGGGGACTTGAGCAGCGAGCGGGTCTGTTGTTTATCAAATATTGATAAACATTTCGGTGTCAAAGGGGGTGCCGCCGAGGGGGTCGGGGGAGGGGGGGGCGGTCACCGTTCGGCCGAGGGGGTCGGAGGGGGGGTGGTCACCGTTCGGCCGAGGGGGTCAGGGGGGGATGGTCACCGTTCGACCGAGGGGGTCGGGGGGAGGGGGGGGATGGTCACCGTCCGACCGAGGGCGGAGTATTACAAAGGCTAACGGGCGCCGTTCGGCTGCTGGAATTTTATCGGTGAATGTAAGCAAAATAGGGAGTCAGTTGCGAGACACATATCTGCAATGATCCCACGCTTCTAGAACTTGAGAGCCGCTATTCGGTTACGGCGTTCACGTTTTCGACGCGCCGATGGTCCGACGACAGTTTAAAGATAAAATGGACCCACCGAGGGGGTCCGCGAAGGGAAGGGGGGGACGGCGTTCTAAGATGAGAGTTCGGGGGAGGGGTCCGCGGGGTGAGGGAAACCGCGTTTTTCGGCGCGCCGCGGGGGAGGGAGGGTCCGCGTGCAACGGTCGCATCGGTCCGCGTGACGTCACACGGCGCGCTCCCGTTCGCGCGCGTCTTCTCGTTCGCGTTCTCTCTCTCCCCCGTTCGCGCGCGTCTTCTCGTTCGCGTTCTCTCTCTCTCCCCCGTTCGCGCGGTCCCTCTCGCTCCCGTTCGCGCGGTCCCTCTCGCTCCCGTTCGCGCGTTCCCCTGTTTGCGTTCTCTATCTCCCCCGTTTGCGCGGTCCCTCTCGCTCCCGTTCGCACGATCCCCCGTTTGCGTTCTCTATCTCCCCCGTTCGCGCGGTCCCTCTCGCTCCCGTTCGCGCGGTGTCTCGCGCTCCCGTCACCCGTTCTCTCCCCCGTTCGCATAGGAGAAACGGTAAACAAAAAGAAAAAAATAATTTTTTTACCATATATTTATTTAAAAAAAAAATTTATTCGTAAAAAAATTAGCATTTTTTACATCACCAAACTTCTTCCTCTTCCTCTACAAATTCCTCCATGTCGAATAATCGACGTAACGCGAAGATGTCTTCAACGCCAGTGTCCCATCGTTCGTCGTTCAATTCTTGTCGTTTAGTTCTCCACCAGCGGACCCAACGCTGGCGATAGATGTTAATAAAGCCACGAATGTGTATGTGGCCCATACGTAAATTGGGCTGAAAACTGATTATACAAAAATTAAAAAATTTTTTTAATGTTAAAATCTATGAAAAAATATTTATACGTACTTGCACTTGTGGGATCCGAATCCTCACCAAATTGTTTATATGTATCTCTTGAACGGGCACGTTATGCACCCATATCCACTGTAACAGAAAGGTTAATTAATATATAGTTTAATTAATATACAGTACATTTTAATGTACAGTTATGTATATTGTTGCGCGCGTGCCGCCCGGTATGCTTTTCAAAAAAAATGTTACGCTCAAGCCAACAATTAGTCCGTGACTCTTCGGGTTTCTCTCATTCACACTCGCGCACTCACGAAAATAACGACTCGTTCATTAAAAAAAAAAAGACTGCTCGCTGCACGCTTCAGCTTGGAGTTCGAAAAGCATACCGGGCAGCACGCACGCACGCAACGGTATTATACTTACTCCTTCCGCGGGGTGGACAATGTCTAAGTAATCTGCTAGTCTGTTGTATCTTTCCATTTTTTCTTCTTAGCTCGTCGCACTACGCACGCTCTACGCACTACTGACTGACTGACTGACTGACTTAACTGACTGCAGAAGGTGGTTGAACCAGAGCTCAGAAAAGTAATTAAGATAAAATATATCTCGCACTACAATGGCGAGGATCCGTCGGAGCATCGGCACCATAGGCGAGCGTCGCCGGAGCTTCGCCGAAGCATCGCTTCTCAGTTTACGATATACGATACTTTAAATTTCAAGTGGCCTGAGTTCCATCGAGCGTCGCATATATGGCTCTCATTCCGCTTCGCGCTTCTTTCCTTTATAATAAATAATTGGGAGAATTGAAAGATAATAAACTTTTTATCATATAAGCATTAATTTATTTATTACATGTCGCATCGTATACAATATTGTCTAAAGCATAAGCTAATAATTCGCAATCAATAGTCGAATTTTTATCGAAAACGCTGCGCAAGATTCTAGCTGCATCACATTTATCGGTTATACAATTTCATCCCAAAATGGTTACAAATTGTTTAAATTTTTCACTTACGCCATGAACATTTTGGCATAGTTGAAAATACACATTCTCGACGCAATGTTCTAGTTCGAACAAGAAGAGTACGGTTGACGGTTTCATGTACAAGCTGGTGTTGTATGATGTTAATTTTACAATATCTGCGTCACGTATTTTTACGAGTTCTATAATCAGATCTCGAATCGACATCGATGAAGGTGCGGTTGACTGCAGAAGTCGTTCGATATCCGCATGTTATGACACGGCACACTGAGTCTGGTGCCCGGCGATAGGGCAGGCGGCGAGTTCTCCGGAGCGATGCGGTCACCTCGTGGTGTAGGCCACACGGCCACGTTTCGTTCCCTACCTCATGGCAAGGGGCCGTGCCCGTGGACCCGGTACGCTGTCCGCTGTCGTGAGGAAGTGCGTTGGCTGAGATATTCCGTTATCGAAATCGAATCTGTGTTGATGGGTGATGCCATTTGGAGATTGAGAGGTGATGTTGTAGGCACTCCCTGGACCATCGAGCCCAGAAGTGTTGCACCTGTTGCTGGATGAGTTGCCACCGAGATAATCTGGAGGTGGGCACCGCAGAGAGAGAAGGCTCCGGGATTGTGGTAGGTGCTTCGCCGATGAGGAAGTGCCCGGGTGTAAGCACTGAGAGGTCTTCCGGGTCGTCTGAGAGAGGACACAGAGGTCTAGAGTTGAGTACGGCCTCTATCTGCACCAGAAGGGTTGAAAATTCCTCATAGGTCAGGAGCGTATCGCCGATCGTCCGCCGTAAGTGATATTTGACTGATTTGACCGCCGATTCCCACTTCCCCCTGAAGTGAGGGGCCGCCGGTGGGTTGAATACCCAGTGAGTGCCATTGTTGATCAGCAATTGAGAGAGCTCCTGAGACTCCTTTGAACCAGAATCGAGAAGCCGTTTGAGGGCGGCGTCCGCCCCAAGAAAGTTGGTGCCACAGTCGCTAAAGAGCGTGCGCCGTCCAGTGAACCGTCTATAGGCAGCGATAAAGGCTTCGGTGGTGTACTCCGTGACAAGCTCCAGATGGGCTGCAGAGGTGACGAAGCAAACGAACACCGCGATCCAGGCCTTGTGGCACTTGGCACCCCGTCCTCGCCATGACTTGAGTGTGATGGGGCCGGCGTAATCGACTCCCGTTGTGAGGAATGGCCGGGAAGGTGTGACGCGGGAGGCCGGTAGTTGGCCCATGAGCTGTTCGACCAGCTCGTGAATGGCCGCTACTCGATTGCTGACGTACTCCTTACACCGAGAGGGGTGGCTATTGATCCACGAGTGCGCAGCCGATGAGTCCAGCCACAGAACGGTAGAGACCATGGCCAGTTCGAGGGTCCGTTGTATATAGTTGACGAGGCGTGCTAGGAGTAAAGCTGCCGTGAGCTCTAACCTCGGAATTGTGAGCCGCTTGAGAGGGGCCACCTTGGTCTTGGCGCACACCAACGTGATGGTGGGTTCCGCTGAAGGGAGGGTGACCTTGATGTACACGACCGCCGCCATCGCTAGTTGGGATGCATCCGAGAAACCGTGGATTTCGATGTAAGCAGAGGGAGCGAGGCCTAGCCACCGAGGAACAGTGATGCGTGAGAGATCCGATAGCTCCTTCCGGAATTGAGTCCACTGGTGCCGGAGGCAGGGTGTGAGGGGATCATCCCAGCCGACTTTATCTAGCCACAGCTCCTGCAAGAGCATCTTGGCTCTGATGGTGACGGGAGATAGAAACCCGAGAGGGTCAAAGAGTTGGGCGACTTCAGATAGAATGGTCCGCTTGGTGACGGGAGACTCCGCTGGGTGCCGTGGCGAGAAGGTGAATTGATCGGGTTCCGATAGCCAGTTGAGTCCCAAGATCTTACCCTGACCGTCTGAGAAGGAATGAGACGTCGGCGAACCCGTGCTGGATGAGATGGACTTGCACAGCTCCGGATGGTTGCTTTGCCACTTGGCTAAGGGAAAGCCGCCCGCCTTGCAGAGGTCCACCAGCTGGAGAGCCGTCTCCTTCAACTCTTCAAAGTTGTCTGCCCCGCCACTGGTGTCGTCCACATACCTCCCCTTGAGGAGGGGGGCGATAGCCAGTGGATAGTTAGCGCCTTCGTCTTCCACGAGTTGGAGGAGGACTCGGATCGCCAGGAATGGGGCCGGTTTGGTGCCGTAGGTGACCGTGGTGAGCTCGAAGATGATCACGTTGAGTTGGTCGTCGACCCAGAGGATACGCTGGAAGGCCCAGTCGTCCGGATGAATCATGATCTGACGAAACATTTTCCGGATATCCGTGATAAATATGTACCGATGCCGTCGAATCCAAAGGAGAATGTCAGAGATGTCCGACTGTAACTTGGCGCCTGTATGTAGCAGATCGTTCAGAGATAGACCGGAGCTGGTGAGGTGCCGTAACTCCTCGTACTCACGCATGAAGGATGAGTAGCGGAGGCGGTAGGGCTCGTCCGATGAGAAGCGTCGTAAGAGGCGTTGCAAGCACGCCTGAGCGGTCCGTTGAGAATTACCCAGGTGAGTGGTTGGTGACTTAAATGGGAGTCGTACAATGTAACGCCCGGAGGGATCCCGGGAGTGGGTGGCCTTGAAGTGGGCCTCGCACTCTGCTTCATCCGGGGTGAGGTGGGTCGCGGGTGAGGGCGGCACTTCCTCCTGAAGCCAGAAGGAGGCCAGAAGATCGTGAAGGTCATGACTCACGGTGGCCTGACAGGCCGTGGCACCGGAAGGTGATGAGAGCGAGAGGGGACCGTGGACGATCCAGCCAAAGATGGTGCGTTGAGCAACGGGGTCATGCTCAGTCCCCTTGAGAAGTTCCGATTGAATGAAGAGTCCGTATGTGTCCGCTCCGAGAATTAAGTCTATGCGTCCTGGGGTGAGAAAGGTCGGGTCCGCCAAGGGGAGTCCCTGCAGATGTGCCCACTAGCGATCTAAAGGCCCGAACGAAGGAAGTCGGGTGGTAAGCTTAGGGAGTATGTGTGCGGTAATGAGAATAGACCGGGGAAAGTGGATGGATTGTAAAGTTACCGAGACGGCGCCGCACGTTTGTCCGGAGTGAGACCCGCCAATGCCGAGGATAGGGATCGTTGATGGTAGTCTGGGGAGCTGGAGTTGCTTCACTAATGATCTCGAGATGAATGTGAGTTCGGACCCAGGATCCACGAGCATCCGAACTTGATGAGTGTCACCGGAGGGCGCTCGCATGAGAGCTCTACACGTGGCGAGCAGGACCGCCGGCCGAGAGGTGGTAGTCGGTTGAGGAGAGGAAGAGGCTGTGAAAGATAGTCACTCTGAAGCGGAGGGAGAGCCATCCCGAGTTCCAGTGCTGACGTCTGGTGATACGGGGGCCGAGGTTTGCGTCGCCAAGCTAGTTGTTGTAGGCTCCGGTTGAGGGACTGAGACATGCCGTGGTGTGTCCGTGTGAATCATCGTATGATGCTTGTTACCGCAGTCTCTGCACCGTTTCTGGTTCTGGCAGGCGGCCGCATTGTGTCGGCCTAAGCAGTTGAAGCAGAGCCGCTGTTCAATGACCAGATTCCGACGAGCATGAGGTGTCATGTCCCGAAACTTCGGACATGTGACGATGTAGTGCGTCCCAGCGCACAGCGAGCATCCGGATGGCTCGGTCCCAGCGGTTGAGGAGGTGGCAACGTGGGCGAGGGCTGGGGGCGCCCTGACTCGAACCTTGGTCGAGGGAGAGGCTCCCAGTTCCATGCTCTCAAGAGCACGGGCCCGACCGGTGAGGAACGTCTTGAGGTCTCGATACGAGGGGGGTTCCGTGGAGGAGCCGAGTTTGACCTCCCAGGCCTCTCGGGTGTGAGTGTCGAGCCGGTGTACGATGAGATGCACCAAGAGATGGTCCCAATGGTGAACGGGCGCGCCCAGTGACTGCAGGGCATTGAGCGCCTCCGTGGTGGTGTTGAGGATAGCATTGAGTTCGCGGGCCGATCGGGTTGCCATGGGTTTGATGCCGAACAGCCGCTCCACCTGGGAAGAAATCAGAAGACGCTTGTTCTCGAACCGCTCAACGAGCAAATCCCAGGCCGACGCAAATGAGTCCTCCGCGACAGGCAGGTTTGATATGAGCTGCGCAGCCTCCCCCGGAGGTAATGCATTTTTTCCACGTTAGATATGTCAGGGTTCCTGCCGATCAGAGAGGAGAAGAGATCGTGGAACGGTCTCCACGCCGAGAAGTCTCCGGCGAACTGAGGGAGGGTAATCTCAGGGAGGTGGCTGCGTGCCGTTGTATGGCTGGTGAGAGATAGGTTGGCCAACTGTGATCCCGAAAGGGGATTCGCTCGATCCTTTTCGTCGATGAGATGTGAGAGAGTAGCCTTGACGTCGGCGTAGTATTGCAAACACTGATCATATACACCGTCCTTGAAGTAATCAAACTCTAGCAGTGAGTCCATCTTCAAATCCGAGAGTCGCTCGTGCTGTTGGTCGAACTTATCCCAGTAGTTGTCGACCAGGGAGAGCTTAACCTTCAGTGAGGCGAGGGGGAGCGAGAGGAACGCCGAGTCCTTGGCTTCGAGCGCCACCGACTTAATATACGTGAATCGGTTCATTTGCAATGATATCTTGGCCGCAACGGGAGACATGTTTACTGGCATTGGTAGCGTAGTGTAAGATTTAACCCGAATTTAGCCGATCAGTTGTTCTGAGATGCGAGATCCGTCGAGATGGGCCGCGCGCGCACTCAAGCCCGGGGGGCCGCCGGAAGCGTCACTGCGAGATGTACCGGTCTTCGAGAGCCGCGCGTGCGCAAAGCGCCCGATGGGTAGGTTGAGAGAGATCGCGCATTGTTCGTGGTCCGCGAACTGAGAACGCGAGAGTTTCTGCGAGCTGAAGATGATGACGGGAGAAACAGGCCAGTCGATATCGATCACACCGGAGCGGCTGAGCACGCGTCACGACGGTGGAGAGCACGCGACGGGGGGGGGGTGCACTCGCGGGCGCGCTTCCGCGCGGTGACGCGTATTACGCGTGCCGAGCACGATGTCACTGATTCGACGACGATGAGGAGAGGCCTGACCACCGCACGGTCACCGAGGTTATGCTCGAGATTGTCCGATCAAAAAGAGCGATGCCGAGCCGCGAGGGTGAGAGAGAGGGGGGGGTCACGCCGCGCGACGCAAGGCGGCGGAGAGAACGTTCGGTGATTTCTGATGGCCGGTTGATCCCGAAAGCCGCACTGTCACCGCCGAATCCGGCTCGAAGGACCAAAGAATGTTATGACACGGCACACTGAGTCTGGTGCCCGGCGGCGAGTTCTCCGGAGCGATGCGATCACCTCGTGGTGAAGGCCACACGGCCACGTTTCGTTCCCTACCTCACGGCAAGGGGCCGTGCCCGTAGACCCGGTACGCTGTCCGCTGTCGTGGGGAAGTGCGTTGGCTGAGATATTCCGTTATCGAAATCTGTAGGAGTCGTTCAGATCGTTGATTTCACAGTTTATCCGAGACACATCCGTCTTCTTCTACACGGCCGGAGACTATGCAAGAGAGCCAACCACACGAGTCGCGAGATCCGCCTGCGATCCTTCACGCGGGTCGATAGATCGACTCGTCGAGCGTCGTCGCTCGAGAGCCGGTCTCTGATTGGTCGGCTCGCGGCATGGCCGCTCGGGAGTCAGAGTGATATTTTCCGAACACCGCACGTCTTTCAATTAGCGCTGTCCACGTCGTATGAGCCAACACCATCTGATTTCCTCGGTTATCACCGAGAAGTAGTTCCACAAAGGACGCAGGTCCCACGTTGATTCCAATATCCAAATATTTATAAGCTGTTGATGTCAATGCGTATCGTCTGCCTAGTATACAAAACGCGCGACGCTCCAACGAAATGCTGTAGAAAAAAATAATGAAATTAGTAATAAAAAATAATACAATTCGCAAAAAAGATATAAAAATATGTAGCTTTATCATTTAAAAAATGAAAACTTACTTGTTTTCAAACGTTGCAGTTTCAACATCGTGAATCGGTACGTAATAATTCATACGTCTACTGCCACTGTTGCCGCCGTTGCTTCCTTCAACGGAATACATTTCTTTCTCTCGGTTATGAGAAGCGGACCGTTGATACAAGCGGCCGATGCAAGACTGATCGTCGTCGTAAAATTAATCGAATATACGCGATAACTTTCAAAACTATGATGAAAGGGGGAGGGGGAATTAATGTTTCTGTAACGCGCAATCAGGGCTCTGAAATTTAGGAGAGGGGACTAAGGTAGGACTTTTTTCTTTGTTAAGACGTATATACCTCCCCCTCCCTCTTCCCATATAACATCAACCGCGAAACATGTTCATACATGTTCGCTGAAACCTGATATCCCCCTCGAAGCTCTCGAGTTAGAATTCGTCACGTATACCTACTTACTTATTCTTTAATTTTGTACACTATCGACTAATGGGGAAAGGAAATAAATAAAAACATTGTAAAATTTACACATACATATAAAAACATTTATTTTTTAATTCTGGCGATCATCGTTATACGTTAACAATGTATTTCATTGAAAATGGATGTTGGCGTCGCGCGCGATCACCAGTTGAATATTTTTATTACATTTTGTAACGCGCAATTCTTGACGTGTTTTCCGCATCGCATAGTATTGGTGTCATCTAGTTTATTCAAAGATTCGATATCTTCGTAATGCGCATCCAGAGTCTCGACGATAAGGTTTTTTCTCGCGTAACTCTCGAGCAGATCCACCAGCCATTCTCGTTTCTGACATCCCTTGACGTACACGAGAGTCGGCATCTCGTCGTCGTCGTTGTCGTCGTCCTCTTCCTCGCCGAGTATGGCCGATGTAAGTAGGCGTTTCACCGTGCTGTACGGCACGTTTCCGTCTTCCCATCGTAATCCATGATGATTGCGAATCAACCAGAAAGCGCACGATTTGTCGGATTTTGTGAGGAGATTCCACGGCATGGGGTACTTAAAGATGTGATGCGTCAGAACGGTCCCGTTTCTCAGCACCGCCGCCTCCTTCACGACGAATTTCATCCCGACGACGAAACCTTGCAGGTCCACGAACGTTGGTATGGACATGACGTGATTTCTCTCTTCGATGCGCGAATCGAGAGGAATGACGCGCGTTTCGCGATACTCTGATTTATATCCACTTTCCCCCTTCTCATAAATTTGTATCGGGGAAGGGGGAGTGAAAGAGAGACAGAAAATTTTCGTCGACGTTGCCCGCTAACACTCAGACTATTTTGCGCACTACATTGGTCAACGGATTGTACTCGATCACGCGATCGTGTATGATGAGACAGTACGCGGAGGTATTCGGCGGTACGTTCTCCATGCAATCGAATTCTATTCTGACATCAACGGTGGCGTTTTTGATGGATTCGTTTTGTCGAGAGCAATCGATGACCACGAACGGGCCGTTACGTAGAAAAGACGAAACGGTGAGACTCGGCTCGAGATATTCGTATCCGTAATAGTTCTTGCAGAAACGCGCGTACATATCGTACAGAATCGCCCATCTGTGTTTATCAAAGTCCAAAGTCAAGTCGTCGTACGGATAAACTTCCGAGTTTAGATAGAGTTTCACGTTGGTCAATTTGCAGTCGTCGAATCGGCTCGTGTTCGCGGACATGACGTTCTTCCGACCCGTCTGCAGAGCGAAGATGACGTATCGCTGTTTCTCGAGCTGAGTCGCGGTCTTAATGGCCCACGAGTGCTTGGTCGTGTTCTGCAACAGGGGATACTCGTACAGATCCCACGAACGGAAACCCATACTTATATATCGTCCTTTTTCCAAGGCGCGCAACATCGACAGCTTGCTGATCTCGTTCAACATCACGTGAGGCATTCGCCACTGTATCTTGAGTATTTTGACAGTAGGCGCCAACGCGAGACTTCCCATCAGGCAATTGTTGTCGTTGCGCGATCGTGTCAAGACCAATTCCTGGCGACCGCTGACCATCACGCGTTTGTAATCCTCGCAAAATCCCAGTAACATAAAGAGCGGTACGCAGAAATTGAAATATCCATTCTCGTTATTCTGCGGATCCCAGCCGGCGTTTCTCAGGATCACGCTTCTATCGGACGATACCGTTACGTAAGCCTTGAGCGTGCTGGTTATTCCTACGTTTCTGCAGTGATCAATCTCCACGCCGTTGAGCTCGTATCGAATCTCATCGAACATGAACGCGACGCAATTATTCCCCAATACCACTTCACCGACTTGGCTGGCTGCTCTGGTCACCGTCAATGTTCCTTCGACGTATAGAAAACTTTGGCTCGGCAACGTATACAGATCCTGCTGTTGTATGGGTATTCGTATCTCGTCGCTCGCGTATGCTCGAACGTTGTGTTGGCGTACGGGTTGTACGTATGAGTCTCGATCTTGACGATGCGATCGTCAAAGACCGGCTCGCCTCCGATGTTGAGAATTTCAGTCATCGTTCACGGGTTCAGATGTTTTGTACCGCAAATCCCAGAGATTGTAAAAATTTAACGTTCGATGCGTTGAGCTTCTTTCTCGTCTCTCTTTTTTTAACGCCACCGAATGTCGATTTGATGATGATATCGTCGGTCGTCGCGGTCGTAAAGATATTCTTATCTGTCGCGTGCTCCGAGTTCAACACTAACATCTCATACGTCGCGCGTTATCGCTGCTGCCGTCGTACGTGCAATCTGACGGTGATCTCTTCTCCTCGAAAATCAAGCAATCGTCCGTCTTGATCCACGACGCGTATCGTTAGATCCGTAATGCTCCGCGCGATGATCGGCAGGTAAATGATCTGCGCCGGCGTTTCCGATATCTTGTATCCCGGTGGTACGCTCGGTGAAAATTCGTGTATCGTGTGAATGCGTTTGCCGTTGCTGTACGCACCCGCGGTCACGTTACACTCCACGCGGATAATGTTTACGTTGATAATATTAATCGGTGAGTCCGATTCGTGCCACTGTCCCGGCTGCAATATACGCTTCGACGAGAATCCCAGCAGCGATCCAACGTTGTTCGGTTTGTTAAAGTTCACTCTGAAAGCGCACTTGATCTCGCTCTTCATCGTTTTGTAATTTGCGCTGAGCGTTATCGGGTATTCCGCTGCCTCGTCTTGGTAGCCGTTCGCGCGAGCGGTCTCCTCTCGCGCGATATTCGCGACCGACGTACGATCATCGTTGGAACGAGCCACGCGTCGCGGACGTTTCCGTGAAATTTCGCGTTTCAAAAACTCATTTATGGCCCGTATCTCCTACGATCCCTCGGGAATCGTAATTTCCGTGTCATCCTCGTCGAAATAAAATTTATTGTTCGAAGAATTCACGTTCGGAATCGTGTGGTAAGTCTCGAAACACGTCAGACCGAGCTCGTAGTCACCGTCGCTCAGATCCACGGCGGGAAAATAGTGCTCCGCGAGAATGCTGCTCTTCCCGGTCAGCGTGAACGTTACAGACATGTCGGCGGAAACCGTTAACGAATACTGAGTCACCACGACGCACCGTCAGGCTTTAAATTAGCGTCAATCGTCCGGAGAAATCGCAGGCACAATTGTCCACAGATGCTCTGATCGTATCGCTGATAAGACGTGCGATTGTACTCAATCTTCATCATGCTCAGTCCGAAATATCGCGTCAATTCCTTCGGCGGTCGAAGATTGCCAAAACTGTCGAAATATATGGTTCGATCTCCCCTCTTCGCGTACGCCACCCAATGAGTACCGGGACCCGCTGCATCGTCCAAATTCACGATACCGCTCTCGTTTCGACGTACACCGCCGATCGGTAACGAATCACGCATGAAAACACCTCTGAAGAACGGTACGCGCATACGCCTTGCCAGTCGATTCAATTGTACGTTGGTCGTAATACCCGCGGGAATATTTAACGTCTTTTTTCACACGTAGTGGACGTGATCGCCGCACGTTTGCAACAGAACGGCTTTCGGCACAAATTGCAACTGTTCCGCGCTCAAGTCGCGAATATCGGAAGGTCTCGACAGTAGGACGAACATTTTTGCTACTGAGCGATTCGCGGTTCCGCTCGTCTATAAATAGGCGTTCGAGTCAGCCAGAGAGTCGGCAGTGTGGAAATGAGATTCGTGCGACAACCGTTGGCGATTCGAGTGACGAATTGCGACGACAGATCACGGTCGATGGCGGGCAACGCGGAGAAACGCAGGCACGGTACGATGCTGCCGGCTACTATACGCGCGATCATTTGCGGACCCTCGAATTGCGGTAAAACCAACGTTCTGATTAGCTTGCTGGAAAGTCCGCACGGTGTACGTTTCGAAAACGTGTACGTGTACTCGAAATCGCTGCAACAGCCGAAATACCGATATCTGGAGAATTTATTGGCATCGATCGACGAAATCGGCTACTTTACATTCTCCAATAACAATGTCATTCCACCGAGCGAGGAGCGTCCAAACTCGATCTTCGTCTTCGATGACGTAGCGTGCGATAAGCAAGACGCTGTGAGAGAGTATTTCTCAATGGGCAGGCATTCGAGCGTTGACTCCTTTTATCTCTGTCAGACGTACGCGAGAATACCTAAACATCTGATACGCAACAACGCGAATCTGCTGATCCTGTTCAAACAGGATGGTACCAATTTGAAACATGTATACAACGATCACGTGAATACCGACATGCCGTACGATGAATTTTGCTCGTTGTGCCACGATTGTTGGCAACAAAAGTAGTGATAGACAAGGACAGCGCGCTTTCGAACGGTCGAAACAGAAAAGGATTTAACGTGTTCGCGATACCGTAAAAGCGGTCAGTCGTCGCCGATACCTCGCCGAAGGTGAACGCTAGCGTTACAGAGATCGACGCTCCGCTTTGTTTTCCCGCGATGGCCGCGATCGACGGGAGCGAGAATATTCGCGAGCGCGAGAAGATCGTGAAAGAGATTGCGAAAACGAGCGATTCGATTCGCAAGAAACTTCGCGCTTTGAAGACTGGTAAGATCGAGAAGGGCATTGAGTTGGACACGCACTTCAAGCCTCTCGTCGAACCGCTGAAAAAGATCGCCGACAACTCGAGCTTGATCGCGGTGAAGAAGGAGGAGCCGGAAAGCGTCCTCGAGGAAAGGGATGCTACACCGAAGAGAAAAAGGAAACGATTAAGCTCTTGGTCGGATGGCTTCGGACCGACGCCGTTTAAATTTCTTAAATCGAAACGATCGAAAGTTGCTCCACCGAATGAACCACCGGTAACCTCTACACCGATAACCTCTACACCGCGACGACGCGAACCTTACAGCCTACGATGTTCGAATCACTCGCGAGCGATGATGTTTTCGAAAGCGCGAACAAGAGTAATCTCGAGACGTCCATTCGAGAGCAGTTGGAGACAGCGGAAGGTCGAGAAACGTTTGAAGAAATGGCGTCAAATTACGTGGGTCCGTTGAGCAAAAAGTACATCGAAGCTGTTTTGAGCGACGATCGAAAGATAGACACCGTGTACGGCGTTTATTTCGACAACGATGGAATGATGCTCGGCAACAAACGTTTTAACGTGGACAACGCGGATAACATAATTATCGACGGCGTACATTACATTGGAACACCCGGTATTTACGAGTTGATCTTCAAGAAAAAACCTGACGACGACATCTACACGGAGGACGACATGCAAAAATACAAGAGCATACTGTTGGCGACGAGCGCGCATAAACGCAATCACAATGCACATGCTCCATTGCTGAGCAACCGGGGACACAAGTATAGAAATGTAATCGCACCGTTGTTACCTCCTATCGTATCCAGAAAGAAAAAATCTGGAAAGGGATTATCCATGCCTCGCGCGATGACGCTAACCGACAATAAGATAGACTACGTGCACTAGGACGATCCCAACGAGCTGGTGGATCGTCTCCGATTGCTCGACGCTTCGCGTCAAGCTGGCAACAATGCGCACGACAACGAGATCATGTCGATCATCGAGGAACTTCGCGAAGACGGGCTTATTATAAATTAAAATGGTGCAACGGCGATCCGTTCAGTCAGCGTCGAAATGCCGATCAACAAATTTGGATTGTTCGAGCACAACGGAGACGCGACAAACTCCATTTCGTACCATCAGTGGAGCGGTTTACTGAGAAATTTCGTGCGCGAAAAAGCTCTGTGTCGCACCGCTACGGACTTTGACGCAAGGTCGCGCAAGATTCGTCGCGTAGCGCAACCTGAGACTGACGGCGACGCGGTTATCAAACTATACGTGGATTGGTGCGTTAAAAGTTTGACGGATCAACGGAAAGAGTCAGACGAGAAGCTTACCGCGTTCGAGAAGGACGTGCGAGCGTTACAGGCTGCGATAAACGAGCTTCGCCATTCGACTACCGTTGAATCAGACGCGACAACGAACATCAATGGATAAACGATTCAACAGAAAAGACTATCGAAAGGCGACGAGTGAAGAGAGGCAACGGTTGATTAACGACGGCTACGAACAGCAACGAACGATTCGAGAACGATTGTCGGACGGCTGTCTTACGGTTCAAGAACGGTTGTCGGACGGTTGTCGAACGGTTCAAAAACAGTTCAGAAACGATTACGAGCGGTTTAGAAACAGCTGCGATCTACGCGGAGACAGGAAAGGCTTCAAACGGCTAAAGAACGTCGACGACGACGACGACGATGAGTGACAAGAAGCAGTCAACTGACGACGACGACGAACGACAACGAACGATTCATGAACGGCTGTCGGACTACTGTCGAACGGTTCACGAATGGCTCAGAAGCGGTTACGAACTGTTCAGAAGCGGTTATGAACTGTTCAGAAACTGCTACGAACGATGCACTAGAAGCAGAAACGGCGACAACGAAATATGAGACCGTTAAAATCCGATGTACGTAAAAATATCGAAAAGCGGCGGTTGGTGGGCGAACTGCACGCTCCGGCGAGAAGAAATTTTCCTCGCAGACACGTCATAGTGCAAGGGTATGACGACCTATGGCAAGCTGATATCGTCGAGATGCGTCCGTACTCACGTTTCAACGAAGGCTACCACTACATACTTACCGTCATCGATGTGTTGAGCAAGTACGCGTGGGCCGTGCCGCTCAAGGGTAAAGGCGGCAGCGAGACAGCCGACGCTATCGCTGAGATCATTCGACGCAGCGGGAGGTGCCCTAGTAACCTACAATCTGATATGGGGAAGGAATTTTACAACACCGACGTGCAACGTATCGAGAGAAAACACGGCATCAATCCTTATTCCACGTATTCGGTGATGAAGGCGTCGGTCGTCGAGCGATTCAATCGCAAGCTCAAGAACGACATGTGGAAGATGTTTACGCTCAACGGAAATTACAAGTGGGTCGACGCCATGCCGCGACTCGTGTCGGATTACAACGCGCGCAAGCATCGAACGATCGGCATGCGACCCGTCGACGTTACCCCCGCGATCGCCGAAAGACTCTTGGCTACCGTATACAGCGCGATAAAAATCGCGTGTCCGGCAAAATTCAAAGCGGGCGACTCGGTGCGCGTTAGCAAGTACAAAACAATTTTCGAGAAGGGTTACACGCCGAATTGGACCACCGAGGTGTTTAAGATCGCTAAAGTACAGCGTACCAATCCCGTAACCTAACCTATCTACTCGAGGACTATCGTGGAAAATCCGTCGCTGGGGCGTTTGTTTGATAGCAGTTTTTAAAGATGTTTTAGTTGTTTGATAGCTGTTTTTAAAGATGTTTTAGTTGATTGATAGCTGTTTTTAAAGATGTTTTAGATGTTTGATAGCTGTTTTAAAGATGTTTTAAAGATGTTTTAAAGATGTTTGATAGCTGTTCAATAGCAGTTGATTGTATACCTGCAGCAGCCGTACATCGGCGCTATTTGCAAAATTTGCAGTTTTGCATGTGTTCGATGAAATCATCGCGAGACATGTCGCGACATGTTCTTGAAAAGGATATCATGTCATTGACTTCTGCAATTTTAATTGCGCTGCGATATTGTGCTCAGGTTTATTTAAATAAATTAAAATTAATAAAATTATCCGAAAAAATAAGATACTGTTGAGAGGGAACAAGAATACGAGCTATGAAGAGGAATGACCGCGAGCGGGAGACAGAGAATACGCGAATAGATAGGCGAATGATGGAGATGGCAAGTGAGAGAGGATGGAAACGTGAAGATTGGTAAGAAGAGGTGAATGGAGAGACACCGCGCGCGAGGGAGAGATAACGCGAACGGGGCTGGGAGCGAGAGAGACCGCGCGAACGGGGGAGAGAGAGAACGCGAACGGGGGACGGGAGCGCGAGAGAACATCAACGAGGGGGGAACGGGAGCGAGAGAACGCGAGCGGGAGCGCAATTTATGGATACACAAGAATAATGTATTGTAAAAATTTATTACAATATAAAAACATATTATACATACAAATGAGTCATTTATTTTCAAAATATCCAAATGTATTTGCTATATATATATATATATATATTACAATTGTATTTTATAATGCCCCCATGGCAGGGTCTCGGTAGAACCGGGTATAATGTATCGTTTATCGTCGTACGGACTTAGAGCGATTTTCGTTTCGGACACGGTGTACACCTCGTGTTGTTTGGATCTTATGCAAACCTGCTGTCGCGTCATTTCAATTTCGTCGCGCAGACACCGCGTGTAATTGTCGAACGTTATCGACCTGGCTACGATGTTACTCTTAACACCTTTAGCCTTTTTCGTATCTTTCTTACCGTCGACTCGCAAGGCGTACATCTTTGCTCTAAGCCCGACGAATTCGGTCATTATCGCACCGTTGTTTTCGTCCTTCATCAAACCCGGAATTTTTTTATTGGCGAGTGGGATATCGTACGCATTATCGATCGTGTAATCGCTAGTGTCAAATCTATTAATGTGGCGCTTCATGGTATCGTACACGTCGTCGCACTCGATGTGATAAATGAGACTGTCCGTATCGGTGTACGTGACTTTACACTTGTCGCGATACAACGGTAACATGTACTCGTGATGAAATTCATACAAACATGTCTTGGATATATCGAGGATGCACATACCCACGTAGATTGGTTTGTCGAATTTTACCTCGAATTTTCGCATTTCTATTGCTACTAGATTCTCCGAAAAGACGCTTTGACTGTGAAAATTTGGTTTCGCAATCATTGCCTCCGCGCCGTATCTACCCTCCCAATGAGTCACAAGTCGCACGTCAACGTGATTGCGCACGTTCTCCATGGTTTTGCCAAACACCGCGTTGTTCATCAATTTGTATAAATTTTTCTCGAAATCATTCTTTGCCAATGTTCTAAATTGCGTGTTGAGGTATATGTAATCGCGAAGCCATGGAGATTGCGCGAATTTCAATACACGGTGAATCTTTGTGACGCGAAGGCCGTGACGAGTACACTGCTGCAGGTTGCGATAATGTATGACATAACGTTTCTTATCGTATAATGTTGCGAGAAGCTTGTCCTGCCGCTTACCGGGTGGTTTATCGCGCGTCGGACAGAACGGTAGGTCAACGTGCGAGTCGTGAAGATGTTGCGGATACTCCAAGTCGACTTCGAGAATGTAGCCTATCGAGGAATCCAACGCGACATCCATAACATTAAAATCGGTTACGTCGTCGACCCATCGAAAATCTGCGTAAGGCAATGGTTGACACATTGCCCAGCCGTACAAGTTGTTTACATCGAAATACATCAGGTACGACGATGGTTTCGATGGATCGTACGACTGCATGTACTTGTTGTTGGCCAGCGCGTATCTGTTTGAACATTGACTCAAACCGCCGTGTATACCTCGTTCGATAAACATGACCATGTCAATGTCGGTGAGCAGTTCGAAATTGATACGCGTATGCTTCAACATAGCATCCCACGTAAATCCCGGCAGAGTATAATAGTACGCCGGATCGAGTCCATAACTCGCGACGCAGCTATCGCGAAAATTTTCAAAAATATCGGCCAACAGCAAGACATCGGTTTTCAAATATAAATCGCTGTAGTCACCGAGTGTTCGAATGGAGAACCGCTGCCAGACGTTGACGGCGTGCGCGTAATCGCTCTCGGATACGGTGTCACCTGTCAATGAACTGAAAAACGAGTCGCGCGGTGGTAAGCACGAGTCGTCCAACTTTTCGACGCAGTCAATGTACTCGTAAGGAAATACGCCTTTTCGTGTCAGCAAATCAAAATTTTCTGCGGATAATGTACAAAATTCGCGTTGCAATATTCGCAGTTTATCCTTGGTGAGATAAGATGCCAATTTGTCGAGACTAGCGGTGAGAAACTTGTATGAATCGATAAATCGTAATTTAACGCAAGTTTTCTCATTTTTATCCTCGGTGCTTTTAACATTTTTTGTAAAGGAAATGTATTTTTCTTTTGTGATTGGAAGTAGATCTACACGTCCTTCGTACGCTGTTGCTATTTCCGTTATAATAAAATGCGCGTCGTAGCCCGATAAATTATGAAAAACTACGGGAATGCAATGCGAATCTTTGTAATTTAAGTTACAATTAGAATGCGCGGGACCTCTGTACCGACCGGTCAGGTGACAATGATCGCGTACTCGCACGTCGTCTGGCTCGAACGGTTTTTCGCACACGTGACAGTGCGTTGCGCTGTTAAATTTTTCCCACTCGTCTCGCGTGAAATCTGCCATGGGTACATTAGTGGACAAAATAGTATTTACATTGTGAGCTAAACATCTTAGCTCCTCGGCGAACCACGCGACGCAATCCTTATCGCGACGAAACCGATACATTGATAACGAATCGTCGTACGAGCAGCGCACGTAGTACCCTATGCTAAACACGCGATGATGTTGATACGTGTGCCTGGACGTTTCCGGATCCGCTTCCATCTTCTCCAGGGTGCACTCGAGGTCGGCGTACACGACAAACGGAACTCGTTCCTTCCTGTTGTGGTTCTTAAAGGCCAACCACTTGTCGTTATCGCTCGGTAACTTGATCGCGCAGTCGTTCATCTCCCGACAGTCGACGGTGTGGGCTTCCAATTTCTCGTACGTATAGAAGTAGTGCAAACATCTGTAAATAATGAAATTTTTTCATGCATCTTTCACGTAAGAATTATTTTTATTATTTATTAGAATGTATACTCACCGATCGCAAAAGTATTTCCGACCAAGGTGCCTGCTTAATTGCGAGCTCACGAGGCGGGATAGGTTTTTGATGCATGCAAAATGCCCCACGTTGTCGTTATCCATGTACAGCAGATTTACATGTCTGTCCATCTTTCTGTCGGTAAGGCGTATTGGCAGGATAGTGAGTTTCTTGTTTTTCTCAATGCTGTAGACGTTGATGGAGATGTCGTTGTGATTTTCAAATTTTTTAATTTGATCCAACGTCATTGGAAACTCAATATCTTGGAGATTTAGCACCGACGTGTAATGTGGATACGACGATTGCAGATCTGCATGTCTTTCGGCTGGATGCAGAGCAGCCACCACTGACCATGCGAAACATGCATTGTCCATTGATCGCACGTTTATTACCGCTCTCTTCATTTTAATTTCTCGCGGTATTTCCACAAAACACCCCGCGTGCAATGGATTATATTTGTTCACATTTACCGTTAAATTAAGTATACGCGACAACGCCCACCCGCTATCACGTTCCTGGAATTCCTCCAGCGATGCTAGAGTAGGCTCGATAACCTGTCGCTTGTACCACTCGTGCAGATCAGACTCGCGAAAGAGTTCACAGTTTTTGGTAGCGATACTTTTATTCGCGCGTTTGTCACCAGCCACAAATTCACCGTTAAACATTGTGTTTATTTTTACATTGTCATGCCGTTGCATGACGTTCCGCACACGATCTAGTACAATGTCCCTCGCATCTTCGAGAAATTGACGAGGTTCGATGTGTTTGGAATTTATTGCCACACCAGTCAGTATACGGCTTTCAAAAGCCGTATCTATCTCGCGCCATCTGAGTTCTGTCTCACTCGCACCGTATCCGGCACCCACATGCACGAAACGTTGACGTACCGAGTCTTTCAGACCTTCGAGTCGTGCGATACAAGCGACCAACGATTGTCTAAGACCGATGGATAATCGTGGCCGTTTAATTCGGCTTTGTTCTTCCAACGATTCGATAAACTCGTCGCATCGTTGCTCCCACGCGGTAAAGTCTTCCCGCGAATTTAAAAGGGTGGATTGCTCCAACAACTCTTGCTCCATGTTATTGCACGATCCTCTTTCTAACACAATTTGTACTCGCGACTTCCAGTCCTCAACTACTGAGCGTATTCCCCCAGATTATCCATTTTATACCTCACTAATGATGCATCGTTTGCTTTTTTTGTCATATCAAATTTCACCGTGATTTCAGCAGCCGTACATCGGCGATATTTGCAACATTTGCAGTTTTGCACGTGTGGCGATAAAATCATCGCGACACATGTCGTGACATGTTCTTGAAAACAATAACGCGCCATTGACTTATGATGAATTGATCTGTATAACTGCAGCAGCCGTACATCGAACAGAAAAATGCAAGATTTGCATTTTTTTGCACATGTGCGATGAAATCATCGCAATGTGTCCTTGAAAAAGATATCATGTCATTGACTTATGCGAAATTGCAAAATTTGCAGATTTGCACGTGTGCGATGAAATCATCGCGAGACACGTCGCGACATGTTCTTGAAAACAATAACGCGCCATTGACTTTCGGTGATTTGATCTGTATCAATGCAGCAACCGTACATCGACTAGAAAAATGCAAAATTTGCAGTTTTGCACGTGTTCGATGAAATCATCGCGAGACACGTTTGTTCTTGAAAACGATATCGCGCCTTTGACTTTCGGTGATTTGATCTGTATCAATGCAGCAACCGTACATCGACCAGAAAAATGCAAAAATTTGCAGTTTTGCATGTGTGCGATGAAATCATCGCGAGACATGTATGTTCTTAAAAACGATATCGCGCCATTGACTTGTACGAAATTGTAAAATTTGCAGTTTTGCACGTGTGCGATAAAATCATCGCGAGACACGTCGCGATGTGTCCTTGAAAAAAATCATATTTGATGCTATTGCCCGATGAGGTGATCTCATCACGAATGTTCTTGACAAAGATATCACGTTTAACATATATATGGATTGTGGTGGTTGTCACCCTGCAGCAGCCGTACATTGGTGCTATTTGCAAGATTCGCATTTTTGTGTACGTATAAATGGTCTACGAGGATTCTAGAGCGCGGTCAAGAGTTTGATACGGTTCGAGTACGTCGCAAACAGCCCCCAGTTACGATGAACACTCACGGTGCGAACTACTACGTTCCGATTCAGGATGAAACGTGCGAGAAACAGTAAGTTTTCAATTACATTTTTTTTTTTTTTTTTTTTTTTCATATACTTTACCATACATATTTCTTTTTGACAGTACATCTTCTCATTATTCTGAGCCTCGCTACACGCCTCGTATTTTGGGAAGGAGATTTGCCATGACATCTATATATACAGCGTATAAATTTTTGGATGTTGGAAACAACGCGGGACCTATGTCCTCGGAGGAGGAGGAGGAGGAGGAGGAGAAGGAGAAGGAGAGGAGGAGGAGGAGGAGGAGGAGGAGGAGAAGAAGAAGAAGGAGTAATTGTAATGCAGTTAGAATCTTGCGTGATTTTTACGATAAAAATTCGCTAATAGATTGTGAACTGTTGACCTACACTTTGGATACTATTGTGTATAATGCGCTACATGAGAAATAAATGTATATTAAAATGCATATCACTGTATCTAAAATTGTCTTTCCGTCTGTCTACCGTTCCCTTGTTCACCGTCAGCGGTTTAGAATTACAGAGCGGTAACTCTCGATAAGAATGCACGTGCCGCACTCGCGATCATTAAACGGTTGTATTTCCTTTTCCCACATAGTTTGTAGTATAATATAGATGTTTTAGTTGTTTTTAATGATGTTTTAGTTGTTTTTAAAAATGTTTTACTTGTTTTAAAGATGTTTTAGTTGTTTTTAATGATGTTTTTAAAGATGTTTAAAAGATGTTCGATATTTGTTTTTAAAGATGTTTTACTTGTTTGATAGCTGTTTTTAAAGATGTTTTTACTAGTTTGATAGTTGTTTAAGAGATGTTTTAAAGACATGTACATACGTGTCTCGTGGTAACTTCATTGCACACGTGCAAAACTGCACATCATAGGTTTTTCGCAAGGCGCATCCGTACGGATGCTGAGATCATGGTGAAATTAGATATGATAAACAAACGATGTGACAATAGTGAAACATAGAAGGATGAATTTGAGGGTACGCTCAGTAGTCGAAAACTGGAAGTCGTGAGTACAACACATGACGTGATATGCGCGACGAATATATAAACTTGTGCAAACCGGTGCTCAATTCTCAATTCAAGATTGTTAAAATCAGTGAACTGCGGGTGAGAAAATGTAACATATTGGATTTGTGGAGAGTCGATGTACCGAGGTATTTGATCCGTCGCGAGATCGGGATCGCCGATCTCGGATCGAACCGGAGTTTTCTCGGTAACTACATATTTTGGAAAAGAATAGAGAACGCTGAAGAATACGGTGGATTTTTCTCAATTATCAAATATACTGGAAAGGAATAGAGGACGGTGGAGAAATTTACGTCTAATTGATTTTGACGCGTATAAGGCGTTTTGGGACGCTTTCGAAGGGTTAAGTGAGTGCAAGTAAGCAAAGTGTGTGTGTGTGTGTGTGTGTGTGTGTGTGTTTGTAACAATGGATTTCGAGGAACTATTTGAACAAGAGGATATGGACGTTGAAGTTAATGAACAAGAAGAAGGAAATGGAAGTGAATGCAGAACTGGAAGTGAATGAAGAAGTTGATGTGAATGAACAGGAAGAAGTTGATGATGATGCACTTATTGCTAACGATTCGTGTTATGACAGCGACATATCAGAGCATTCTGATGATGTTCAAGATGAACTTTTTAGAGTTTTGGATCAAGCAGAGGTAAATACATTGGATCCTCTTAAAAAAATGTGTTGTATGTACATTTACTATACTTCGGGACATGCGAAGTTTTGTGCAGCATGTATGGTGGAAATTAGCGGAATATTCTCGTTTTTGTACGCTGTTCGTAGACACAACACCAGGCCTTGTATACTCTTTGACAATATAATTCTTCATGCGAACGTCCGTTGTATACTATTATGCCATGCAATCTCTGTCCATTTTGCACTGTTCATGACTGATAGTGTGATGTGGCAGAGAAGCTGGTGTGATGTGGCAGAGAAGCTGGACGTCGAAGAAAATAGGTAAGTAGAGGTAAATAAAGCGAAAAGACGCGCGCGAACGGGGGCCGGGAGCGCGCCGTGTGACGTCACGCGGACCAACGCGGCCGTTGCACGCGGACCCCTCCCCGCGGCGCGGCGAAAACGCGAACGCGGTCACCCCTCCCCCGCGGCGCCGGAAAAACGCGGTACCCCCCCCTCCCCCTCACCCCGCGGTGCGACCGGAAACGCGGTACCCCCCTCACCCCGCGGCGCGACCGGAAACGCGGTACCCCCCTCCCCCTCCCCGCGAACACCCCCCCTTGTCCCGCGGACACCACCCCGCCGGGGACCCCCCCCGGCCTCCCCCCCGCCCGCGGTACCCCCCTCGCCCCTCACCCCCCCTCGGAGCTCCATGGTTAGAACTCTCATAGTTTACCTACTTATGTATTGTTACATCCGCCCCACCACAAAAACCGAACAAATTCGAAAATCCCTTAACTACACGACTCCACAACAATTTCACTTACCGACAGTCGAACTTACCGACAGTCGAACTTACCAACAACAATTTTACTTACCGACAGTCGAACTTACCGACAATCGAACTTACCAACAACAATTTCACTTACCGACAGTCGAACTTACCAACAACAATTTCACTTACCGACAGTCGAACTTACCAACAACAATTTCACTTACCGACAGTCGAACTTACCAACAACAATTTCACTTACCGACAGTCGAACTTACCGACCGTCGACCATACCCACAACAATCCATCTACCTACAGTCGAACTTAACCGCAGTCGGTCAACTTACCGACCGCCGAACTTACCATCAACTGACCCTACCAACGGCCGAACCCCATACCACTAATAACAACATTCCCACGTAGCACATAAGCACTAAGTATAAGCTCGCGCGACACACCTTAAGTTTAACTAAGAATAACTAACTACTAGCGGTAGACATACGTATAACAATTACATAATCTCGACGCTTCGAGAACTTTCGAAAACACATCCTCAACCCTTCCGACCACCCGTAGCGAACCCTTCCTCGGACAACTCGTAAACATCCGGACCCTTCTCGACCCTTCCAGCTCCTTCCAGAGCCTTCCGGAAAAACTTTCCCTAAACCTATGAGTACATCATAAAACAACCCGAAAGAGAAATCAGAAAACAGAGCCGATGACGCAACACCAACGCAAACCTTCCACTCATTTTCCTTAACCCTTCCTTTCGACCACCCCCGCTCCTGACACACAGGGATAAAAGAACGAGCTTCCCAAGGGACGCTCTCAGTTGTCTCAGTTCTTTGGACGTGTCATCACCTACGACTCAGGGTGAGCCTCAGTACTCGAAACTTCTATTTCCATACGACTCCTATATCCTCCTACATCCTCTGGTCCCAGAATAATCTTTCGATATTCAATAAGCACATTCAGTTTAAGATTACTTCGTTATAACCGTACTTCGCTATTAATGTTAGTAAATTGTAACCAACATTGCCATTGTATAAGACTTTAGTAATATACTATCGTTTTACCTACATACCTATAGTCTTTGCATTTATTTAATATCCTTGCTCTCATTCTACATCCCTGGCGAATATCACCTTGTAAAGAAACGACGCCTAAGCGTCTGTGTTACTGGTCTTCCCCTTGTTCACTTCTGCACACGAGGCAGTGCTGTACGAGCGGCACGCTTTCGGTTGTGAAGTCTGCATACGAGGCAGTGCTGTACGAGCGGCACGCTTTCAGTTGCTAAAATCTGGAGATAGACAGTGCTGTACGAGCGGCACGTCGAATCACCACAGCAACGGGAATCAACCACGTATATATACACTATCACTAATAATGACTAAGACGCGGAAGGGCGGATTAAAACACCGCACTCGCAGATTAAAACGCTTCCTTTTCAAACTCCCTTACTCCCCTGTTCTGGGTACTGAACTCGACTACACCGGGGACACAGAATACGAGAATTACTTCGCCGCGAAGTCCGCGTGCAAAGCGGAACCGAAACCGAGGATTGTTAACATCGAACGTGTGCGCGCCATTTTCATAACAAGAGAATCGCGAGCGTTTATGGTGCGTCGTTTCTGCTATCGCCTCACTCCGATCAGAGAAACCGAATCACCGTCTATTCCGTCTTGGAGGTGGATCAATTCCATCAGGAAGGACGATCCCCGCCGCGCCCGGTACGCACAGAGACGCGCTGAGATTTTGCACCAGCACTACGGAGCCGCGACGCCAGAGCACTGGGGAACTGCAAGTCACCCCCTAGAGATCGATTAACCCCCACAAGGTAAGTGTTTGTTTCTTTATCGACCGCTGTTTCTTTACCGACCACTGATGGTACGTGTTTGTTTCTTTATCGACCGCCGTTTCTTTACCGACCGCTGACGATAAATGTTGTCTCTTTACCGACCGCTGATGGTAAACATTGTTTCTTTACCGACCGCCGATGGTAAATATTTGTTCTTTTACCGACCGCTGATGGTACGTGTTTTACCGACCGTTGATGGTAAATATTGTTTCTTTACCGACCGCCGATGGTAATGTTTGTTCCCTTTTTTACCGACCTCCGACGGTATGACGGGCTCCTCTGGATGTCAGTTACACAACGTCGTGTGTACTCTAGCTGGTTAGGTCGCGCCATTTGCGTCTTTACCACGTGCCGCCGCCATCGTGTTAGTCAGCGCTACTTGTGCGAAGAGTGTTTCCGCGACTTACCGACTCAGCAAAGACCTGAATACGACCTTATCTTCAGACACTACTTGCACATAGGATTTCAATATCAAGTCGAGGAGTGCGATTCGTGCGACGTGGTAATCGGCGAATTACAGGGACCGCTAGGTTGTTCCACGTGTAGGTACATAATTCACGATATTACTAACGCCATCGAGAACAACGGCGAGCGACACTTTCTCGAACCTGAGCCAACCATCGTCTCTATTTCCCAAATCAACGCCCACTAAGAAAGCGTACATCTTGACCGACGCGATCGCGAATGTGTCCTAAACTCCCGGTTACCAGCCGACCGATAGGCGTAATTCCTGCTCCTACCCCACTTAAAACATGGCTCATGACCGGAATTTGCGTATACTCATTCCTTTTCCGCAATAAGACCACCGGTGCCGTTATCTGCGAGGATTGCCGTTTTGGAGAATACCGATCGGCACGGCAGGAATTTAAGGGGGTGCTCAAGCATTTCATTCAATACGGTTCAAACACCGATTTACATAAGTGTTCCGCGTGTTTCAAAATCATTGATGACTATCGCCCCACGTACGAGTGCCGCGTGTGTTCCCCTATAGAGGAAGCTTTCGAACGTTACCTGTTGGATCATCGTGAAGAACCGCATAACTCTAATAGACGCGTGAGGATCAATATAGCAAAAACGGTTTTGGTAGAAGGCCGGCCCATCGCGAATACCTTGATCGCGGGTATCCCCGGGTAGAGCCCCTTGGTTCAACGACCCGACAAAGCGATCTAGTCCCCCGCGAACGATCCGAGCTCCGCGCTGCGGCCGCGATCCGCCGGGACGTAACAGTATATATATAAATATATTGTAGCTACATTGTATATATATATATATATATATATATATATATATATATATATATATATATATATTACAATCTTCTTTATAATGAATCAATTGTATGATGAAACAAAGATGTTTATCTGGTTATTTATAATATTTACAGTCCTTTGAATCTGAATCCTTTAAACGAAATTGGACAATTCGTTGAATATAAGTTTATCAGATTTTATCTTTCTTCCTATTTTTATCCGACACTGTATACTTGTCGTAACTTTTCGTTGGATCAAAAGGTTCCCATCTACTCGCTGGAAAAATGTGTTTGTTCCTCTCGTATCATGATCTAAAATAACATAAAGGAGAATTATACAAAGTATTCTTTCAATCGTGATAAATACCTAAGTAAAATAAAATAACATGCCAACATTGTGATATTGCTTCATAAGTTTTATCATTTAGTATATTTACCTTAGTTACAATAAAATCGTAAAACGTCTAATGGTGCTGTAATATAAGATCCTCCTTGACATACATTAACTGATCTGCCATTACTGTTTTAAGCTCGCTGAATTCGTGCCTCAGAACTTCTAAACATCTCTGAAGAAGCTGATAGATAGAATTACCTGTATGTGAAAATTAAATTTATGCAGCAGAACATTATATATCACGCCAATGTTACTCCAAAAGTGACACTAGAGTATCTCTATCATATATATATATATATATATATATATATATATATATATATATATATATATATACATTCACCTTTCTTCATTATAACACTCCGACAATGGCCAGATTCATCCCAATAACTGAATAACATAAAAGAAAATTATACAAAGTTATTTTTAATGATAAATACCTAAGAAAAACTTTTCCGGCATGTGATTCCTCGATTTCAACAGAAGCGTCGTACATAACACGAATATCATCGTGAACGTCATCAAAGAATTGCACGTGTCGAAAAATCCAATGCCCAATCTAACAAACCCGATCATTTATCTTCTCATTTCCCACAAAAATTAAAGGAGAATGCTAAATTTATCTTTAAAAATAGGCAAAATTCAAGCAGCTGTAACTTTGTTAAAAATAAACGAAATTTAAATTTTAAAAAAGGATTTTAGAGCTTGAAATTTCTACTTTCGAAAGGTTACTATTATTTTTTAGTTTCTGTGAGTTTGATAATTTTTACATATAAAAAACTGCGAGCTGGACGAAATAGAAAATTTTTCTCTCACTTTGTGGGCCTGTCACGTGCACAAAAAAAATCTGCGAAAATTTTCGACTTCCTAACATGAAAGCTTGAAGTTTTTCTTGCAAAATCTTTTTTTACGATGATTTTTTTAAGAGAGTTATGAGCAATTAAAGTCAAAATGCTCATTTCTTATTCAATCTACGATAACTCAGCAACAAAAAATCGTAGAAACATTAAAAAAAAAAGATTTTGTAAGGAAAACTTCAAGCTTTCATGTTAGGAAGTCGAAAATTTTCGTAGATTTTTTTTGTGCACGTGACAGGCCTACAAAGTGAGAGAAAAATTTTCTATTTCGTCCAGCTCGTAGTTTTTTATATGTAAAAATTATCAAACTCATAGAAACTAAAAAATAATAGTAACCTTTCAAAAGTAGAGATTTTAAGCTTTAAAATCCTTCTTTTAAATGTACAGATCCTTGTTGTTGAACATACAGAAGTGTTATGTTTACATACTATTATTAGACATACTATCACCTAAGGATATACTATACTAGTACATGTTTATAACATATTACGCTGAGTTGTATTTGTATTCTATGTCGCAAAATATATATGTTATAAACATGTACTGTTTAATGCTTATATGACCCCTAATACTACAAAAAGAAATAATATCACAACAAAATTACCTTTTTAAAAAAAAGGTAAAAAAATGGCGTTAAGTATACGTTAGCTCGAAGAAAGTGGTTATCTAAAAAAAAACCGATGAGGTATCTTTGTACCTAAAAAAAACTGACGCGGTAAGTTTGTACCTAAAAAAAACCGATGTGGTATCCCGGATAGCAAAATGTTAGCAGAATGAGCGCAGATTGGCAGCAAATTTGATCAAAATCCCACACCAAAACCATAGCCATCTGTGTCCGCATTAAGCTCGTGTTCTGTCGACAGAGCCTGCTGACAGGCAATGTAAGCAGATTGCTAACAGAAACCGCGCAGAGCCTGCATATGCAACCTGGCATCAGATTGGCAGCAAAAACCGAGCAGAGCCTGCGTGCTCGACCTGAGAACAGATTGGCAGCAAAAACCGAGCAGACTTTGTCCATACCCATACAGCACAAAATATTTTTAAAATATTTTTTAAATATTTTTTAGAAAGATTAAAATAATTTACAAAAATATTTTTTAAATGTTTCTATGTCCGCCAGATTATGTCAGAAAAATATTTTCGAAAATATTTTTAAAAGATTGCAAATAAATATATACAATAATATTTGTAAAATCTTTCTATCAGAAATATTGCTTCGAAAAATAAAATATGTTTAACCCAATCAGCAATAATTGTTTCACGTTAGAAAGATTTTTTTAATATTTGAAAAATATACATTATATACACACAATATACTTTACATCTTACTTTGGAAAATATTATTTTGCATATCTATATCATTGCAGCAATTTTGGTTGAGCCTTGCGTTGTATTGCTGACAAAGATATGTCTCGCGGATGTTTGATTTTGCTTCGCAGAAAGCCTGCTTATATTAGCCCTCAACAGAAATTTATTTACGAGTTAGTCTTACCATTATGCGCCGCTTAGTGGCGTCGTTGCAAACTATCACGGAAAGGATCTGTTCGGTTTTTGCTGCCGTTCTGTTCTCAAGTCATGCGCGCAGGCTCTGCTCGATTTTTGTTGTCAATCTGCAGCCAAGTATGTGTGCAGGCTCTGCGCGGTTTCTGCTGCCAATCTGCTCACATTGCCTGTCAGCAGGCTCTGTCGCATTTCTGGCTACAGTTTGACAACATCGTCTGATAGAGCAGTTTCCGTGTGCAATTTGTTGCCTTTTTGATACCAAAAATTTAATGCAGACTCTGGCTTATTTAAAGATCAATCAAAAAAACATTTATTTAAAAAGATACATATCACTTAGGTTGAGTTAGGTAACGGAATTTGGTTATATTATAATGGCTGTAAGGAAAAATGAAGTTATTGTGACTTGTGTAAGAAGACACTTAAATACAAAGATATTTTTTAAAAATAATACAACAGTTATTTTCCGAAGAATATATATTCATTTTATAATTAACGCAATTTATAGATATCATTTATTTTTGTGAAAATACAAACATACATCGGTTTTTTAGAAGTATTCATTTTATAATTGACGCAATTTATAGATATCATTTATTTTTGTGAAAATACAAACATACCACATCGTTTTTTTTTAGGTACAAACATACCACGTCAGTTTTTTTTAGGTACAAAGATACCTCATCGGTCTTTTTTTAGATAACCACTTTCTTCGAGCTAGCGTATACTTAACGCCATTTTTTTACCTTTTTTTTAAAAAGGTAATTTTGTTGTGATTTGTAAAAACTCCAACGTACATGTACTGTGGGATATTGCATGTTGAAAATGTAATAAACGGACATTAACATTTCTAAGGCTTCATAAAAACAATTTGTCTCTTCAATCAATATATTTTCTATATATAAATAAAACATACAACCTGATGTATCATTTGTAATAATAAAATATATGATAAATAAGTAGTCACTTTCTCAGTATTATAATAAAGTAATATATTTTATTTATTATATATATATATATATATATATATATATATATATATATATATATACATATACATGTATACACATAATAATAAGTATAATATACATGCGCGCGCGCATGTACTTATTATTATGTGTATATATGTATATGTGTATATAATAAATAAAATATATTACTTTATTATAATACGTATTATATGATAAACAGAGTATTATGATATCTATAATTATAATGCATGGTGCTACAATTGGTGGTTTTATATCTTGCAAAGTAGTTCCTTCTGTAAGGTAGTCCGTATGATAACAAACCGATCGAGGTACAATTATCTCTATGTTCATATTGGTCATGCGAGAGGTAACACGAAGTTTAGTTATAAGGCGTTGGTACTCATGTAAGGCGCAGGGCTCCGAGAGGCTCACCACTTATACCTCAGACAGAAAGTTCTCGTCCTTGGTACCGCACGCGGAAAATTTACTCCACATCACATATATATTATATATATATACTCACACATTATACTCGTTCTACGTTTGTAATAAATAATAGTTAATAGTAGCCGCAAGTTTATTTCGACCTCCAACACCTTCCTGTTTAATAAATTAACTTTAATGAATAAAATGCAAGTCCGTGACATTTATAATTAAAAGAGATTACAATAAATATTTTCCAAAAATATGTACAGGATATGTTTTAAATAATTGTTCAAAATCTTGTTTGAAATGTTTCATGATAATTTTTATTAATTTTATCTCCGTTGGATTATCTGAATCTATAATATCTTTAAATTTTTTTTTACGTCCGTAGCTCAGTACTTTGTCTTCTTTCTTTAACATTTCTTCCTTTAGAACGTGTATAGAATGTCCCATTAATTGTTCATAATGCCAAAATATGTAGCGTTTTCGTAAAAGTATCGGCCATGTGTTTTTAATATCGTTGATAGTAGGTATTTCATGAATATTATTAAGATACAATCTTTGCGCAGAGTACGTAGCTTCAAGATACGAAATAATTTTATGTTGTATCTTAGGATCGTTTTTTGATGAGTCATCATAGGCTATTTCACGTAGAAATTTAGTCTTGTCTTCTATTGTTTCATCCGTTTCGGTATCAATATGTTTTTCTGGTTGCCAATTACTACAACCAGCTTTAGCAGACAAAATTTTTTTTGTTTTTTTAGAGGTATCGTTAAAGTTTGGCTCAGAGATCGTTTCATGTGTGGTCTATTTAAATAAGAATTTCGATCGTGAAGTTTAAGAAATATTGTATAAGAACCATCACATTTATCCATAAGAACCAAAACATTTATCATCATCCATATCTTTAAAGGTTTTCGGGTATTTGCTGATCATTTTTTCAGCCACTATCTTGAACGCTTTACTACGTATAAAATTGTTTATATCTTTCAGAAACTATACGATTCACAACAGCATTTATTGCATATTTGCTGCGACTTCCACTTTCTAGTTCTTTGATCACTGTTGGCTCTAACTTATTCCATGGTATTTGAAAATTCTTCCACGTTTCATTATGTAATGGGAATTGATTGCCTGATATTTTAATTGAGGTTGATGAAATGGATGGCGAACTTGGTAAAGATGACAAAGATGTTTCTTCGTTTAAACTAGACGTGTGTGAAATAACTGAAATACTATCAGATAATGTTGTTTCAAGTTCTGTATCACCGTGTATAGACCAAGATTCTTGAGGCTGCAGCAACATTAAAGTTTCGCCAGAACAAAATTTTAAAACGTCATCGTCATCAATTACTATACCATCCTTTTCCATAACAAGAATAGAGTCAACAATACCAAGCTTAATGACTTCCGTTTCCGGAACATCAGAGGTGACAGGTGTGAGAGTGTGCGTGAGGGAAGGATAGAAAAAGTGAGAGTTGAAGGAGGCGGAGGAGGGAGAGAGGGAAGGAGCGAGGAGGTGTGGAGGTAAGGGAGCAAGGAGGAAGAGGGGTGAGTGGTGGAGTAGCGGGTAGAAAGGAACGAAGGGTAGAAAAGTGGCGAGTCACATAGGCGGGTTAGGCACGAACGATAGCGGGAATAGAGGGGTGACGCGGTAGGAGACCAGAGCCGCGTGCACAGCGCGCGGTGGGGCATGAACGTTGGTGGGAGTATAGGGACGACTCAACGGGAGATTAGAGAAGAAGCTGGACAAGCGAGGCAGGGCATAGAGTATAGGATAAAGGGAGAAGGGAATTGGATAGAATAAAGAGTAAGAGGGATAGGCATAGGTAAGAGCGGCGAATGGAGTCAGGGGAGGAAATAGGAATAGAAAGTGAACAGCAGGGAAATAAAGGAAAGAAGAGAGAAAGCGAGGGGGAGAAAAAAGCAAGAGGCAGGCCAACAAAGGCGGAGGGGCTTGCAAGGCAGAGAGGAAGAACGGATAGCTTAGGGTCTGTCCTGGATCTCATACAGAAAAGGAAAAGGAAAGATATAGAGGAAGAAGCGACGGCTAGAGCAGAAAAGGAACTTTAACGAAACAAGGAGAGTTAATAGGTCACCACCAGCGAAGATTAAAAGAGGAGAGGAGAGTGAAGAAAGCATGGAGACAGAGGAGCTGCTGAAGAAGATTTTAAGGAAAATGGAGGTGCAAGAGGAGGAGAGGAAAAAAGACAAAGAGGAGATAAGGAAAGATATAAAAGACGAAATTAAGGGACTAAAGGAGGAATTGAAGAAAAGAGAAGAAATGTGGAAGAAACAAAAGGAAGAGCTAGAGGAAAGAGTAAGAAAACTAGAGGAGAAGGTAGAGGAAAGGTTAAAAAGTTTGGAGGAGAGAGCATGTGAGAGAAAGGAGGAGAGAAAGGGGGAGGTAGGAAAAGGAGAGGAGGAGATGGTGGGGAGAATGAGAGAGTTGGAGAGAAGGCTGATAAGGAAGGAGAAGGAAGAGAGAAGAAGGAATATAGTGATAAGGGGTTTAGAAGTAAAAGAAGGAGGGAGGAGACAAGAGGTGGAAAAGCTATTGGAGGGAATAGGAGCCAAAGTAAAAGCATTAGAAGTAAAGAAAATAGGGGGGGATGTGGATAAAGGAAGGGAAATGGTGCTGCTGAAGTTAGAGAATGTAGAGCAAAAATGGGAGGTGATGGAAAAAAAGAGGAGACTGGTGGGCAGAAAAGAGAGAATAACGGAGGATCTATCGTGGGAGGAAAAAAGGATGAATTGGAAACTGAGAGAGATAGCGAGAAGAGAGGAAAGAGAGGGAAGGAGGGCGTGGATAAAAGCAGGTAGAATAAGGTTGGAAAATATATGGTGGAGATGGGATATGGAGGAGGAGGTGCTAAAGGATGAAAGGGGAAAGGTAAGAAAGGAGAGCGGAGGAGAGAAGGAAGAGGAGGGAGGCAAGGCAGGAGTGGGAGAAGAAGGAATGGGGATGGGGGAATAAGAGGGGAAGAGGAGAAAGGGGAGATAGCAGAGAGGGGCAAGAGGGAGGTCGGAAGAGAGGTGGAGGGAGGAAGGAGGTCAGTGTGGAGGATAGTATTCTGGAACGTAGCTGGTTTGGAAAACAAAGATAAGGATTTTTGGGAGGGGCTAAAGAAAGAAGACGTGATAGTCATGGTAGAGACCTGGATAGGAGAAAAGGGCTGGGAAAGAATAAGGGGGAGGATGCCAACAGGATACGAATGGGGAGTGCAAATGGCGGAAAAGAAGAACAAAAAAGGGAGAGCAATAGGAGGGATGATAATGGGAATAAGAAAGGGGTTAAAAGAGAAGGGAACGGAAATGGAAATTGATAAGGAGGGAATGATAGTGGGAAAAGTTAGGATAGGTGACGAGAACTGGAAGATTACAGGGGTGTATGCAAAGAAGGAGGGAATGGAGGAGACCTTACAGGAACTGGGGCAGTTTATGGAAGAGAAAGAGGAAGGAAGATTTACGATAATTGGAGGAGATTTCAATGCAAGGACGGGGCAGGAAGGGGGAGAGTAGAGGAGGAGGAGGGGAGAGGGCTGAGGAAGGGAGGAAGAAAATCGAAAGATAAAAAGATGGATAGAGAGGGGAGGTTGCTGGTGAAATGTGTGGAGGAGAGAGGGTGGGAGATATTCAATGGGAATGTGAGAGGAGATGAGGAGGGGGAATTTACATTTACGGGAGGAAGAGGGGATACAGTGATAGACTATGTGATAGGAGATGGAGAGATAAGAGAGAAAATAGAGAGCATGACGGTGGGGGATAGAGTGGACTCAGACCATCATCCCTTGGAAATGGTGGAAGGGGGGAGCAGGGAGGAGGACAGAGGGGGGGAAGTGGAAGAAAAGAAACAGGGGAGTGTGGAATGAGGAAGGAGTAAAGATGTTCAAAGAAAGAATTGGGGAAGTGGAAGAGAAAGAGGAAGAGTTAAATAAGGAATGGGATGAAATGGAAACGAGAATAGTAGAGGCAATAATAGGGGTGGAAAAGGAGGTAAAGGGAAGCAGGAAGAAGAAGGTGGGATGGTGGGACGATGAATGCAGAGAAGCAAAGAAGGAAACGAGAAGAAAACTGAGGGAATGGAGGAAAGTTAGGGAAGAGGGCAGTACATACAGAGAAAGGAGGAAGGAGTTTAAGGAGCTGTGTAAGAGGAAGAAGGAGGAGGAGAATCTGAGATGGGAGAGAAGGGCGATGGAAGCAAGGAGAGAGTCGGAGGTATGGGAGATAGTAAATAGGGAGAGAAGAAAGAGGAGAGGAATCGGGGAAGGGATTGAGGAGGAAGAATGGAAGGAATATTTTATGCAGCTGTTAGGTGGAGTAGAGGGGAGGGTGAGGATGGGAGAGGACGGAGGGAGGGGAGAAAAGGAAAGAGAGGAGGAAGAGGAGATAAGCATGGAAGAAATGAGGAGGACAATAAGGAAGTTAAAGGATGGAAAAGCACTGGGAAGGGATGGGATACCAGGTGAGGTGTGGAAATATGTGGGGAAGGAATTGGAGACTTGGGCATGGAGATATATAAACAGAGTATGGAAGGGGGGAGGTTGGCCGGAGAATTGGAAAGAGGGATTAATCGCTCCAATCGTAAAGAAAGGGGAAGGAAAAAAGGTGGAGGAGTACAGAGGGGTGACAATAATGTCGTTGCTGTACAAGGTGTACACGGCCATTATTGCGGAAAGGTTGAGAGAGGAGCTAGAGGAGAAGGGAATTGTACCACATAATCAGACGGGTTTCAGAAGGGGAATGGGAACTGTGGATAATATCTACGTTTTAAACTACTTGGTGAATAGGGGGCTGGAGAAAAAAGGGGGAAAGTTAATAGCACGTTTCGTAGACCTTAAGGCGGCATTTGACTTGGTAGACAGGAGGGTGCTAGTAAAAGCAATAAGGGAAAGGGGAATAAGGGAAGAGCTGGTGAGAAGGACGGAGGAGTTGTTGAGAGAGACGAGAAGTAGAGTAAGGGTAGGTAACGATATAGGAGAGGCATTCTGGACGGGGAGGGGAGTAAGGCAGGGGTGCCCGCTAAGCCCGTTATTGTTCAACGTGTTACTAGCAGATATGGAGGAGGAAATGGGCAGGGTAAAATGGGAAGGGATAATGTTAGGAGGTAAGAGGGTATATACGCTGGCATATGCTGACGATGTAGTGCTAATCGCAGAGGACGAGGAGCAAATGAGGAGTATGTTAGAAAGATTAGAGGAGTACTTACGGAAAAAGAGACTGGAGCTGAATGTGGAGAAAACGAAAATAATGAGGTTTAGGAAGGGAGGAGGGAGGGACAGTAAAAGAAGATGGAGATGGGAAGGGAAGGAATTAGGGGAGGTAAAGGAATTTAGATACCTGGGTTACGTGTTTCAAAGGAACGGAGGACAGGAAGCGCAGGTAAAGGAAAGGATTAGGAAAGCGGTGGCGGTGATGGGAAAGGTATGGGGGATAGGGAAGAGAAGGTTTGGGAAAGACTGGGGAAAAAGACTGTGGTTGTTTGATAGGCTGGTGTGGACGGTGATGGGATATGGAGCAGAAATATGGGGATGGAGAGAAAGAGAAGGGATGGAAAGGATGGAAGAAAGGTATATTAGATGGGTCTTGGGAGTGGACGGGAGAACACCGTGGTACCTTGTTAGGGAAGAGTTGCAAAGGGAGAAGCTAAGAGGGAGAGCAAGGATGAGAGCATGGAGATTTGAGAAAAAGTTAGAGGAGGGTAGAGGAAGCGAACTGGCGAGGCGATGTTGGGAAGAGATGAAAGGAAAGGAGAGGGAAGGGAAAGCAGGCTCGAGCTGGGAAAGAGAGAGAGGAAAGTTCTTCGAAGAAAGAGGAGTGGAGTTAGAAGAATTGGAAAGGTTGAGAGAAGATGGAGATGAGTGGTTTCGTAAGCTGTTTGGGGGAGATAAGGAGAGGCAGAGGAGAGAGAGATGGAAGAAGATCGAGAATTCAAAGTATAATAAATGGTATAAGTGGATAAAAGGAGAGGGTATCCCAGGATATTTGAAGAAGGGATGGGGAGAGAGTAGATGGAGAAGAGTAGCGAGGTTTAGATTAGGGAATGAGGTGAAAGAGAGCAGATATTGGGAAGGGGAGGAAAAGAAGAAATGTAGGGTGTGTGAGTATGGGGAGGAATCTTGGGAGCATATATGGGAAGAATGTAGGAGATGGAAAGCGGGAGATGGAAGCTGGCAGGAAGCGGTGGGATGGGTACTGGATGAAGAAGGGGGAGGGGAGGAATGGATGATAGAGCTAGAGGAGGAAAAAAGGAGAGGGAAAGGGGAGGTGGAGGAGCTGGAAGAAGGAAGAGGCAAGGAGGAAAGAGGAGAGAGGGGAGGAGAGAGGGAGGGGAGAGAGAGAGGAGGATAGAGGAAGGGAGAAGTAAGTAATAGGCTCACGCTTTCAGATCCAGGATGGAGCGAGAGGGGAGAGTAATAGCAGAGGCGGTGGAAAGGATGGTGGAGGAGAAGGTAAGAAAGATGATGAAGGAGAAGAAGGAGGACGATAGAAAAAAGGACGAGAGGATGGAGGAGATGGAGGAGAAAATAAGGAGATTGGAGAGAAAAGTGGATAGATTGGAGCAAGGAGGAGGCAAAAGGAAGAGGACGGACAGCGAGGAGAGTGAGGAGGGAGAGAAGAAATGGTGGGCAAGGGTGGGCGAAGGGAGCGAGGATGAACTAAGAAGGAAGAACGTCATCATAAGGGTTGAGAAGGAGAAATGGGGAGGGAAGAAATCAAACTGGGACAAGGTGAAGGAGCTCTTCGCAGAAGGACTGAAGGTAAAGGTGACGACAAGAGACGTGGTAGTTCTGGGGCAGAGAGGTGCGTGGTTGACGATCTTGGTCAAACTGGGAGATGAGGAGGAGAAGTGGCGGGTGCTGGAGGCGAAGAGAAAGGTGGGTAATAGGGTAGGGGTAAAGATCCATGAAGACAAGTCGGTGGAAAGGAGAGATAGAGAGAGGGTAGAGAGAGAGGAGAGAGTGGAAGGGAAGAGAGACGTGCGTAGGAAAGTAGGAAGATCGGAGGAGGAGGAAATTACAAAAGGGATGGAGGAGAAGCTGCTCATGGAATCCGATGAAGAGAAGGAGGGGAGGTACAGAAAATGGGCCAGATAGGGAGGAGCAGGACGGGAAGAAGGGGGGAGGCGGAAGGTCGAGTCGCAGAGGAAGCGGAAGAAGAGGAAGAGGGGAGAAAAGGAATACGGGGATGGGGTAAAAGATTTTTGTGAGGTCGTAAATGACCAGGATTATGGGAAAAAATTTGTAAGAGGTTTGGGTACGTTCCTTAGTAAAAAAAAACGCCTTGTAAGCCCTGCGAGGAAGCACAATAAATACTTACTATTGAGAAATACTACTACAATACCAAGCTTAATGTTACTTTTTACAATAAGATCTGACAGCATATTATCTGATTCACGAATTATAAGTGATATTTTATTTTTTCTATCGGCTGTCCAAATTTTATATAAATGAGACATCTACAAAGAAAAAAACATGTATACGTGTATAACGTAATGAAAATAAGTTACACTAACATATAAATAGCTTACACATTTTTTAAAAAAGTCCTGTTATAAATGAAGAGGTTCATATTTGAAGACATACACGGGAATAGAATTTAAATTAGTTTGAAGAATAGGATGTGGTGCAAGTAAGGACGTGTACGGAAACAAAAAGATTTTTTCGATATTTCGACAATCTACACCTTCAACTTCAAATTCTTCATATACGCCAAAATCAGCATTGTATATAATCGTTCTTGTACTACCCAAAAAATAGATACTTGTACAACAATTATTAATTAAAATGTATTTAATTTTGCATATAATAAAATTATCGTAACAATCTTTACCTACACAGATACACATATGTCTTTTATACCTAATACCTCTAAAAGTAACCTTTGAGCATATGTACTTTACATTTTCATATTCTTTATCACGAAAATAATGTGTTATAATAAAAGAAATCTCATTATTGAAATTGTCAGATATATATTCTTGTACGTCATCTGCAATTGCTAGAGCACAGTATCTTTTCTCGAGATTTAGATTTTGTAAAAATTGATGTTTATGTGATAATAATTTTGTTATGTTCTTAAAATTTTGGGAATGTTTAACAATATTTTTAAAGTATCTATGTTTACTTTCAAATCTCAAGGTCCACAAATGTTTTAGCGGACCAAAAGATAAAATTAAAGAGGGATAATGAGAGATGTAGTGATGTTTCGGTCTTAATTTGATGTTTGTAAAACATTTTATTCTTAATGATAAGTATTCATTAATTTTTTCTTTTAATAACGCAACCTGTCCAAAAGATAGAGCAGGAGCACATATTAAAGAAGTTATTTGTCGAAGATGCAATACTAACATCCAAACATTATTTCCAATATTCTTGACTGATAATTTGTCAAAAACAACCAAAGGAAATATTAATAGTATTCTTCTTATTTGGCTTGCAGTACCTGCAATTTTAGATGATTTTTTTATAAGAGGAATGCTATTGCATTTATTTTCATAAAGAAAGTTTATTTTTTGTAATCGATGATTTAAAAATTGATAATTAAACCAACCTTCTGTCACAAAATATTGAATGCAGTACATGAAATCATAAGAAACAATCCCTTCAAAAAGATATGCAGGGCGGTAATCCTGGATTGCATACGTGAAAATGATCAAGTTTATTTAAAGGCGAATCATGTTTTATACCCTTTACAATTTTTATACTATTTGTTGCTTCTATAGCACACAAATTGTAATTATCCGGATTTCTATTTACATTAGTGCATGTATATTTTGATTTTAATTGATTTTGAGTTATGTCACAAAAGCGACAAAAATATTCTGAAGTACTAAAATTTTCTATAAAACCACCAATTTGATGACTCCCTAAATTATCGCCCAACATAGCAACAACAGTACCAGTAAAATTAATTGATTCAATACCAACAGAAATATCTATTCCTTTTGTTTCTAAACTTTTTAAGTCGCGTATTAGTAAATCCATAAGTTTTTCCCAACCAAAGAATGTTACATGTTTTTCATAACACAACATAATAAGCTGTATATTATCAACTTTTGATCTAAGATAAGTCGGCAGATTTCCTAATATCATATATATGCCAACAAGTTTAAATTTCTTTTTTGAAGCACCCAATGGGTTACATATCTCAAATGCATCTTGGTACAATATTATTTGTAAAGCGTTTTTATTACCATTAAAAAAATTGTTTTTTATTACACTGCCATCCTTTATATCAAAAAGTACATTACTATTGTAATTGTTACATGAATTTAAACAAAAGTGTCGAATATCGGAATTTTGTAATAATACTTTTATGGTTTTCAAAATTGGAATATAATGATAAAATAACATTGTTTGTGATTATTATCATATCCTAAATTAATTTGTACAGGCATTACAACATAAAAATTGTTTTGAAAGTATATATTTCTGGAGTATGTATTTCGGAGACAACCATCTTTAGAATTATGAACATTTGAAAAAGAAGAAAAACTACGTTTAAACATATCTTTAATTTTTTCTTTAATATCATCTTGAAGATCACTTTCATTTATAGTTGTAATAAAACGTTCCTGAGCAAGTTCAACTATGGATGACATACCATCTATTACAGCTTATAAACTAAATTCTGTTAGGAAATATTTTGTGGTCAAATTGAAGTATAACTGTGATATAGCCTTTTCAATGTTATCAATTTCAATATTATTTGAAAATTGATTTAAAGTTTCCTCTTCCTGAGAAAAAAATTGCAATTATTACTGATATCAAAATTGCAATTATTAGATATCAAAATTTGTCAATTCTTTGTTTTCAGCAATATTATCAAAATTACGCTTTGGATGACGTCTACATATGTCAATTTGGGAACGTTACTCCAAAAAAGTAACTCGTTACCGTTACCGTTACTTTTTGTAAAAAGTAACTCGTTACCGTTACTCGTTACTAATTTTAAAAAGTAACGCGTTACCGTTACCGTTACTACAAAAGTAACGATTCGTTACTTTTTCGTTACTTTTATGTAACATTAAAATTAAAATATTTAACTTTATAATTAAGTTATTTAATAATTAATGATCCCAAGATCCTTAACTGCGTAACGCCGAAAAAGATACTAGAAGGAAATAAAAGGAGAACTTCTCTTTTATATAAAGTAGGGGAGACCGGGGCAAACTCGATACCGAGGCAAACTTGACACTAGGCTTTTTGACAATTTAAATCTATCGTAGAAACTTGCCTTTCCTACTATAAATGCGTCTTTATGTGCCAGTATTATCAATGGAATTTGGTGACATTCTGAGTTATGGTGTAATTTTTAGCGCGACACAAGTGTTTTTGATAGTGAAAAGTAATTTTTCTCATCTCTCAAAAATTTCTACCTTTTCATTGACCTCTTGCGAACCTATATGTAAGTGATTTTGATGGGAAAGATGCTCTGTGCAAATCCGGTAATAGTTTTTGCATATTTTCAAAATTTTTATATTTTTAAAGTGACAAAAGTGAAAAACGACGTTTGAGGCAAAGTCGACACCACGCCGTATCATCGGCTCCCAAACTGCATATGACTGCATAACAAACGATGCTTGTCATGCAGTCATATTATTGCACGAATGTGTACCAGTTCAGGAATTTCTTTGAAAAAGAATAAACGCCATAGATGGTATAATAGATGCATAAAGCTTCTAGAACATTCTCAAGCATGTCTTAAAGACATCATAAACACATTCAAAAGGCATAAAAAGTAGAAATTTTAAAATTTCTTTATTATTAAAAAAAACGTTTCTATAATAGTTTCTTGAATTCTGTTATTTTATCGAAAAAAAAAAACGTTCCATCGAACGTTTTTCGAATATTTTTACTCATGAGAAACGTTTCTAGAAATTGGTTATAAAACGTTTCGGAAAAACACTTATAAAACATTTTTGAAACGTGTATGTGCTACCTGGGATATGGCTCATGACTCATGATAAATGTGTGCGCACGTCCGATCGCGAATTTACTTGCATAAATTGTTTTTCAGACATGAGTTTAGATTAAAATAATTAAAAGTTCAACAATTTTTGTTTCATTATTTCCAATGAATGTTTTACTTAATTCCGAATTTTTGTACTTTCTAAATACACGATAAACAATGTATTTTTAGTTTTAGACAATAAAAAATAAGTTTCAGATTAAATTGTATCGATCAGGCAAAGTGTCGAGTTTGCCCCAGCATTTTTCAATTTGAAAATTTGTCTTTGCATCACTTTTCTTTTCCTGGGGGCAAAACTAAGCAACGTACAACAAAACTTCCTTAAGCAATTTTGTATCAGAAGGAACACTCTTTAAATGCATATCATGGAATTTGCTTGAAAATTTTAATTAATTGTTGAAAATTGCCTTTGAAAAAAATCGTGTCGAGTTTTCCCCGGTCTCCCGTACATACCAAATATTTGTTGTTTAAAGTTTGTACTTTTCAACTTTTGTTACACGTATGACACCCTGTATGTATTAATACTAATTTAAAATTAGTAATTTCTTATGTGAAAATAAACTTTGCACTTATAATTGCACATATAATTACGTGAAGTACGTCACGCTAATCACATTAATAGGGAATTTTTGCAATACCGTCTTTCAGATACGGTAACCATATTTCAATTGTTCAGATACATAGTGAATGTATTTGAACAATTCAGATCTTTCAGATACGGTAACCGTATTTCAATTGTTCAGATACATAGTGAATGTATCTGAACAATTCAGATACGGTTACGGTATCTGAAAGACGGTATTGCAAACACTCCCTATTAACCCAGGTAGCACATACACGTTTCAGAAATGTTTTATAAGCGTTTTTCCGAAACGTTTTATAACCGGTTTCTAGAAACGTTTCTCATGAGTAAAAATGTCCATTCGAAAAACGTTCGATAAAATAACGTTTAAAAAACTATAATTTCTTTTCCGATAAAATAACGTTTAAAAAACTATTTATAGAAACGTTTTGTTTTAATGATAGACATTTTAGATAAAGACATTTAAAATTCCTACTTTTCACGTGTTTTGAACGTGAACGTTTATGATGTCTTTGAGACATGCGTAAGAATGTTTTAGAAGCTTTATGCATATACCATCTATGACGTCTATTCTTTTTCGAAGAAATTCCTGAACTGGTGCACATTCGTGCAATAAATTAAAGTGAAACAAAATATATTTGTCTCACTTTAACTTAATTGCATTACTGGATGTGCACCAGTTCAGGAAGTTCTTCAAAACGGAACACATGTATAAATGTTCTTCCAATGGCCACGTTCAGCAGAACGTTTATTTTGCAACTGTTGGAAGTTTTCTAAGCTAATTCAGATTTGTCCGATGACAAATAGATTAAGACTGGTAAGACAAAATTAATTTAAGTAAATAAGTGGATATATGTGCTTGAATAAAATGATTTATTTTGTGCAATAATTAGTGCAATATAAGTTTAAATGTTTCAAAAAAGGCTATATTAAAGCTATTATATATGTATAGATAAAGCAAATTATAATTTTGAAAGAAAAAATTTAACAAATAAGTATTCTTGTTAACTGTAGAAACGTAAAAAATACGTTTCTTAAATCATGGTTTCAAAAACATTTTTGTTCAAACGTTTCTTAATAATTCTTTACGGTTATGAAACTATGTATACGTTCAAAAAACGTATATGAAACTAATATGTGCTACCTGAGAAGTTCTTTGACACACGCTTTTGCGATGTTCTCTTTTCTTCATGTTAGACTGCATGGGAACATTATGATAATTTAATAATTAAATGTAATCTGCTGTAGTCGATACGAATTCTACTTCAGCTAATTTGTTTGATCAGCGCGGAATAATTAAAATAAAATAGGGACTAACAAAAGCATCGACGAGATACTATTAAAGACCGACAATCTTACGGGAGTTAGCGTGACTTGAAAAATTACTTATGGTAACTCATGTGATAAGTACTGTGTCCTGTTTTATCTTTCACGTGATATTTAATGTACATGCAATTAAATCTTAGGGTTTATGATGATAAAACAGTGTCATAATTGTACAAATCTTTAAGATTTGTACGTTTCTGATGATAAATTTATCTTCAAAACAGTCAAAACGGTTGATAATGTCAGCACTCTTCAGTTATTGTCGGGCCCCTGGGGCCCCTTTGGTAGTCATGAAAACTTAGGGTTGTCGGTCTTTAAAGTAACGATAAAAGTAACGGTTGAATTCGTTATCGTTACTGTGAAAATGTAACGACGTTACCGTTACCGTTACATACAGAAGAAAGTAACGCTCGTTACCGAAAAAAAGTAACGGTAACGGTAACGGCGTTACAAGTAACGCGTTACTTCCCAACTCTGCGATATGTGTACCGTATAAGTGCTGACTGTTTTGAAAATTGTTTTATTTATAGTACAATCCGGGTATCCACAATAAATTCCAACTTTATTTCGTCTTATATGATTATATAAATGTTTGTTAAAATTTACGCTATTTTTGAAATAAGCATTGCAGTCTTTTTCTTTGCAATAATACGTTACACAAGTTTGTTTCTCATAATCTGTTGTGTGCCATCTAAGAATATGTTTCTTAAAATTGAGATATCTATTAAAATGTTGTCCACAGTTCTTAAACTGACAAATAATTTTTAAATGAGGCGTGTTTTTATGAAGAATCTGATGTTTGTTGTACAGAAGTATAGATAAAAATGCACTATTGCACATATAACATTTAAACATTGTCGAATAATCTGTATTGTACAAAACAAAGGAAAAATAAAACTCAGGACTTAGGAAGGAAATTGTATGTCTATGCCAAAGGAGTAACTGGAACATATACAATGTAAAAAAAAATTAAAATTTAAACTAAATGCTAACGTTCTATAAATATTCGAAGATATATATATATATATATATATATATATATATATATATAGGACTTCCGGTTCCGGGACGATACAGTGTGGCACGTGGGGATAAGGCGAGGGCATTTTGGCAGATTAGGAGGGATTAGGAGAGGTCAGGTGGAGGAGCGCGAGTGGGGAGGGGAAAGTGGAGGAGTGAGAGCTTGTGAGAAAGTGGAGGGAAGTCGCAAAAGGGCAGAATAAAGGAAATAAAGGGATGTGTAGCTGCGAGCGAAAGTGAGACGGGCCGAAAGTACGCGAAGTGAAGAAAGGAAGACGGTGAGTGAAGAACGGCCACGAGCAGGGAATACACGGAGTGTAGAGGGAGAACAGGACAGTGAGAGAGGCGGAGTGGAGAGGCGGGCTAGGGATATAGGGATATCGGTAAGGATAGGAAGGCTGGCCATCGCATAGTGGACAAGAGCTAGGGGGAAAGAGAGTTCCGAAGGTGGCGGATGGAGGTGGAAGAGGAAAGAGTGACAATGAGTAGAGGGAGATCTGGCAGCGCGGGCTCGCTCTTAGCTTGTATCCAAATAAGGAAAGGAAGAGAAATCGAGAAGAAAGTAACAACAGAAGTGGAGGAGGAGCTGCTAGAGAATTTTAATGCACTAAGGAAGATGAACAGAGCGCTGACTGCCAAGATCAAAAAAGACAATGAAGAGAAAGGGAACATAACAGCAGAGGAGATGTTTAAGGAAATTCTAAGGAGAATGGAGGAGCAGGACAAGGAAAGGAAAAAAGATAAAGAGAAGATACAAGAAATATTAAAAGGATTGGTGGAGGAACTCAGAAGGAGGGAGGAGGAATGGGGAATGCAAAAAAACGCGATAGAGAAAAGATTGAAAAGCTTGGAGGAAAAGGTAAAAAAGGTGGATGTGAATGGAAAGGAGGGAGAGGAGGGAGGAGTATTAATAGAGAAACGGAAGGAGATGAGGGAAAATTTGGAAATGAAGGAGAGAAGAAGAAGGAGAAACAATATAATAGTGAAGGATGCGACGGGAGGAAACGAGACGGAAAGGAAAGAGAAGGTCGAGAAGTTGGTTGGAGAAATAAATAAAACAAAAGTGGCAGTTGAGGAAGTGCAGGATATAGGTTATGGAGACAATAAAATGATAATGCTGAAGTGCAGGAACTGGGAGTCCAAGAGGGAGATAATGAGAACTAGGAAGGAATTAGGGAAAAAATTTGACAGCTTTTTGGATGACGACCTCACAAAAATGGAAAGACAGATACAGAAGGAAATAAGAAGGAGAGCAAAAAAAGAAAGAGAGGCAGGAAAGAAAACGTCAATTGGTTACCAGAAGATGTGGGTGGACACAAAGAACTAATATGGAACGAAAGCAAAGGATATTTGGAGGTGAGGAGTGACTGGCAGAAGAAATGGAGTGGCGAAGAGGGATGGAGAAGGAGTGGTCTTAGAGAAAGAGAGAAGGAAAGGGATGTTGGTGGGAAGGAGGAAGTGGCAACGGAAGGGAAGGCGGCAGAACGAACTAGTGGCACCGCAACGTGTGCGACGGACGGGCAGCAGGATCAAGGGGTCGAAAGCGACGGAACAGACCGGTGTCGCCGCAACGTGTGCAACGGATAGGCAGCAACGAGATATATTGGTATAACTGTCGGTCGAGGTAGGAGGGGAATAGGTAAGAGACGCACGAGCAGTGTTGCCAACCCTGGTGAAATTTCACCAAATTTGGTGATTTCTTTTCTATTCTGAAAACTGGTGAAAACTTTCCGTAAAAAGCAAAAATCTGGTGAATTTATCGCGAAATCAAACCGTCAATGTCAATTGCGCTCCGCAAGCGACTGCGTCGATTGGTCGCCGATCACGTGTCTAGCGCGGCCATCTGCACGTATCGGTATCGCTCTGAATATGCGAGTCCTGAAGTCCCGATTGGTTGATGGTGTCGTCAGGAGGGCATGTCACTGTTTTCGCTACGATTTCCGTGGCGGGATGTGGTGGTTGTTAGGTCACAGACAGCCGCAGATCACGGAATAAAAACAAGAGGTATATTAATAATAATAATGTATTCCTATAACTTTTTTTTTTTATTATTAAACTCTAACTGAAAAGTCGGTGAGTGTTTTATTGTTTGTGTCTTGTGGTATCCCAGCCAGAAATGACCCGTCTTTCGACGTCGAAAGACGGATCATTTCTGGCTGGGGATGTATAACGAACGAATAAATGCAATTCACAATCCGAAATTGCAGATTTACGTTTGTACTACATTACGGTCGCAGACAGCCGTAGATGGTCACAGACAGCCGCAGATCACGGAATAAAAACAAAGAGGTATATTAATAATAATAATGTATTCCTATAACTTTTTTTTCTTATTATTAAACTCTAACTGAAAGTCGGTGAGTGTTTTATTGTTTGTGTCTTGTGGTATTATAACGAACGAATAAATGCAATTCACAATCCGAAATTGCAGATTTACGTTTGTACTACATTACGGTCGCAGACAGCCGTAGATGGTCACAGACAGCCGCAGATCACGGAATAAAAACAAAGAGGTATATTAATAATAATAATGTATTCCTATAACTTTTTTTCTAATCATTATATACACATATGTAAATAGCTAATCGACGAAAATATAATTGAAAACGGTTTTTCTAACACAGCTTTTTGAGTCTAGTTTCGACAGCGGAGTGACAAACAGAAATAATATCCAAAATGGATAAATTCATTACGCGTCATTCATACCCATCGAAGACATCATCAGAAGATATCCCTAAAGATTTGCCATCTTCTTCTTCTACAAAAAAGGGCAGGGATATAATTGAAGATGATCCTGATGATCCATGCGAAGAAGAGGAGGAACCAACTCCAAAATCTTCGAAAAAAGTTCGGCTATATGCACATAAGTATAGAAGCGAATGGGAGACCAATCCTGAATTTAAAAATTGGATTCAACCTTCCACACTTGGTAATACTTATTTAAATGTAAAATATGTGTTAAAGATTATATTGGGGGCACGGCAGCATTACGAAAACACATTTCTTCTAAGAAACACCAAGATAAGGTCACAGCTGTCATTTTACAACCTCCTGTAACACAAACTTTTAAGACTGAGCCAAGAAATGCTATTAAAAAAAGTGAAATAAGACTTGCTGCATTTATAGTTGAGCATAACATATCTATTAACGTTATGGATCATTTAGTACAACTGTACAAACAGATTCAGAAGGATATAGACAAACACATAGATAAATTGTCTTGTAATCGAACAAAATGTACAGCCATAATTAATAATGTCACAGGAAAAAGTAGTTTTGATGCACTAGTAGACCAACTCAGAACAAATAAATTTTCATTGTTAGTTGATGAATCAACTGATCATAGTTCAATAAAACATTTGGCTATGGTGGCACGAATTAATGTCAATTTTCAAATTCGCGATCAATTTTTAGCTTTATTAGAGATAAAAAATGCTTCAGCACAAAGTTTGTATGATACTATTGTTAATTTCTTTCAAAAGAATAACATACCTTACAAATTAAATATGATTGCTTTTGCTGCTGATGGTGCTAATGCAATGATGGGTCGTAATCATTCTTTAAAAACTTTACTTACTAATGACATACCTAATTTATTTGTCATGAAATGTGTATGTCATTCTTTGGCATTGTGTGCTTCATATGCATGTGCAAGCCTTCCTAATAGTCCTGAAAAACTCGTCAGGGATATTTATACTTACATGCAATATAGCTTCAAAAGACAATCACAATTTAAAGATTTCCAAGTTTTTTTTGGGTTTAAAACCTCATAAACTTCTCCAACCAGCACAAACACGTTGGTTGTCTTTGGAATCAGTAGTAAAAAGAGTTCTAGAGCAATATGAAGCACTTATCCTTTACTTTCGAACAGAAGAATTTGATGGAATAAGTGCTGCTTCTGATATCTACGAAAATCTGATGAACCCGGCGAATAAACTATATTTACAGTTTTTAGAATATGTCCTTCCAATTTTCAATAATTTAAATCTTGAATTTCAATCGGAGTCTCCAAAAATCCATCTCTTGTATGATAACGTAACAAATGCTTACAGAACATTACTAACAAGGGAACGGTCGGAAGTGTCCCTACCCGATTTGGATGCGCTTTGGATATGTTGTTGAGCATCAAAAAATATTAGACTCGTATTTTTTCTTTCTGCGTATCTCGACGTTTATTGGTTGAAAAAATCCCTAAAAAATAACGACCGATTTGGATGCCCTTTGGATATGTTGTTGAGCATCAAAAAACATTAGACACGTGTTTTTTTTTAGCTGCGTATCTCGACGTTTAGGGGTTGAAACAACCTTTTTTTAGCTGCGTATCTCGACGTTTAGGGGTTGAAACAACCCCTTGAAAATAACGACCGATTTGGATATGTTATAGAGCATCAAAAAACATTAGACACGTGTTTTTTTTAGCTGCGTATCTCGACGTTTAGGGGTTGAAACAACCCCTTGAAAATAACGGATTTTATAGTTTTTAGCGAATATCTTTGAAAATATAAGGCGTAACGACAAAACATTTGTACGAAATGTTTATGGCTTTTTGTGCTCTTTACAATGGCGTAATCAGATTTTTCAAATTTGTCACATTTTTTAATTTAACCCCACCCCCACCTATTATTTTTGCCAAATATAACAATTTTTCCAACGCAAATACCATTATTAGATTTTTGGCAAGACGAGATGATATGTGGTATAGGCGTCGCGCTGTAGGTAGGTGTTGCGTTATTTCCGTTCAGTTGCGCCGTACGCTTAAAAATTTCCATTTCAACTCCGGGATGACCGAAAGCGCTGATGCAAAGGCTAGCGCAAAGCACTGACAGCGAGAGGTTAACGCTATTTCGAGAGTCCTAGACTAGCAACGGAATATTGAATATAATTTTTTATTCAGCTCTAACTCAATTCTTTGCCAGTCTTGCCAGTGACTATATAATCTTTTTTGTTCATAAAATGTCACGTTGTAAGCACCTACTATAGTATATTGTGCACCAAGGAGAGAAAGCAGCGTTTTTCAGACGAGTGTGATTTGCCGCTCTCGCCTTTGGCTCGGGTGGCAAACTTCACACTCGTCTGAAAAACGCTGCTTTCTCTCCTTGGTGCACAATATACTATAGTAGGTGCTTACAACGTGACATTTTATGAACAAAAAAGATTATATAGTCACTGGCAAGACTGGCAAAGAATTGAGTTAGAGCTGAATAAAAAATTATATTCAATATTCCGTTGCTAGTCTAGGACTCTCGAAATAGCGTTAACCTCTCGCTGTCAGTGCTTTGCGCTAGCCTTTGCATCAGCGCTTTCGGTCATCCCGGAGTTGAAATGAAAATTTTTAAGGGTACGGCGCAACTGAACAGAAATAACGCAACACCTACCTACAGCGCGACGCCTATACCACATATCATCTCGTCTTGCCAAAAATCTAATAATGGTATCATAATAAAAATACACATGGATGTATTTGGCATTTGACGCTCTTAAATTTGCGTTGGAAAAATTGTTATATTTGGCAAAAATAATAGGTGGGGGTGGGGTTAAATTAAAAAAGTGACAAATTTGAAAAATCTGATTACGCCATTGTAAAGAGCACAAAAAGCCATAAACATTTCGTACAAATGTTTTGTCGTTACGCCTTATATTTTCAAAGATATTCGCTAAAAACTATAAAATCCGTTATTTTCAAGGGGTTGTTTCAACCCCTAAACGTCGAGATACGCAGCTAAAAAAAACATGTGTCTAATGTTTTTTGATGCTCTATAACATATCCAAATTGGTCGTTATTTTCAAGGGGTTGTTTCAACCCCTAAACGTCGAGATACGCAGCTAAAAAAAGGTTGTTTCAACCCCTAAACGTCGAGATACGCAGCTAAAAAAAAACACGTGTCTAATGTTTTTTGATGCTCAACAACATATCCAAAGGGCATCCAAATCGGTCGTTATTTTTTAGGGATTTTTTCAACCAATAAACGTCGAGATACGCAGAAAAAAAAAATACGAGTCTAATATTTTTTGATGCTCAACAACATATCCAAAGCGCATCCAAATCGGGTAGGGACACTTCCGACCGTTCCCTTGTAAGTAATTTTACTTTCAAAGATATAAACCCCGAGTACTTGAAAACAACAGATGTTACCAAAATTCAGTATAGAAATCCAACAAATTATATGCCTCTTGATAAAATATATTGTGGCCCAAAAGTTGCATTAGCATTAGAAGGAAATAGTTTGTCTAATGAAGAGAAAAAGTGTTTTAGATTACGATGTATGGATTTTTATATTAGTGGCGCTCATGAAATTTACAAAAGATTTCCATTCAATTCCCCTGAAATGTCAGTACTGAAACTGCTTTCATTCCTAAATCCAGAAAAAGTCAGTTCAACCGAGACATTGGTACATTTAGCTGTAAAAATTCCACATATAATTTCTGATTTAAATGCATTAGATAGGGAATGGAGATCAATCACTCATATGTCGAATAAACCAGAGACTAAAGATGTAATAAATTATTGGAAAACAATTTGTGAGACAAGGAAGGGTGATGAGAGTTTGGCATATCCGGAAATTAATAAATTGGTGTCATACCTTTTGACATTACCACATAGCAGTGCTTGTGTGGAAAGAGTTTTTAGTGCAATCAATCTTAATAAAACTAAAGTTAGGAACAGACTAGGAAGTGAAACATTGTCAGGTATTCTCCACACTAAAAGGTTGATAAACGAACACGGAAAGAACTGTTTTAATTTCATATCGTTTCCAAAGTGCTTGAACATCACAACAAGATAATGTATTAATTTTTTTTTGTAATATTATAAGATATTCTGATAAAAGTAATTTGGAACATTTTAGTTGCTTTCCATTTACACTCAAGTGATCTGAGTCACTGAGTTATGTGAATATTTTATACTCAGGTAAGATAAGTTATTTTGTACTTACCTGCTTATTTTGGTGACAAAGCTATCGCATAACAATACAGATTCGTAGCCTCACTTTTAATGTGAGTCTATTAGATTCATTCATCAAATTGATTGCACGGTCTCGATTGTGAATAAAAACTCAGTTGAATCTCACTTGCCAGCATGCAAAAAGAACGTGCATTCAACTGAGTTATGACATTACAAGTGAGAATTATCTGAGTTTTGATGTAAGTGGAAAGCAACTATTAAATTGTCAGGTATGTTCTTTTATTTTATTAAAGGTTATTTGATTAACTTCGCTTAAACTAATTCTTATTAGTTAATCGTCGATTAGTTTTATTAGTTACATGTTTTGTGTAATATTATATTTTATTTTGTGCAATAGTTATGCCAAAATAATTGTATGTGTACAAGTTTCCATATTTATAAATAAAGCAATGTTTATAAATTATATGAATTATAATAAGTATGAGATTATACGACCGTGTAGGATACAATCAAACAAGGGGAACGCCGTAATCGGTCGGAACTAGATCTTGCTTGTCTGAATAATATATATTAATTCTTGAGTACAATTCTTTGCCATGGCAGACCACGCGCCGTTACTAACGGTCATAACGCAGTCTCAACCAATTAAAGCCAGAACGATACAATCACACAATTAAATTGATATCAATTTAATTATATTAAAATATACACACAGGATAGGATACTTAGAATATAAAGGAAATGTTGCGAAAAATAACACCCCAGCCAGGATTCGAACCTGGACCTCCCTCATTCCGTGACGGGCGTCTCACCAATTCGACCGCTGAGGCATGTAGTGATATTTATCGTAACATTAGTTATAAGAAAGAACGTCTTTTTCGGCGACGTATATAAACTCAGTGGTCGAATTGGTGAGACGCCCGTCACGGAATAAGGGAGGTCCAGGTTCGAATCCTGGCTGGGATGTTATTTTTCGCAACATTTCCTTTATATTCTCAGTATCCTATCCTATGTGTATATTTTAATATAATTAAACTGATATCAATTTAATTGTGTGATTGTATCGTTCTGGCTTTGGTTGAGACTGCGCTATGACCGTTAGTAACGGCGCGTGGTCTGCCATGTCAAGAATTAATATATATATTATTCAGACAAGCAAAATCCAGTCCTGACCGATTACGGCGTTTTCCTTGTTTGATTATATGAATTATAATTGTTTTATTTTCCGTTTTGTGAGAGTCAGTAACTTAAGGGTCGACAGGAGACGGTGTAGAGCCGTGAACTACGAGTCGTCAAATTCGTATTTTTAAACGTGTTATGCCCGTATCAGACTACGGATTGGGATTGAGATTGGATTGAAATTTGACCAATCAGAGCAAAGTTTACTAAACTTGAGATCAGTTTTCTCTGTTCTGATTGATTAAATTTCAATCCAATCTCAATCCCAATCCGTAGTCTGATACGGACTTTAAAGGGATTTCAAATCTGTAAAGCCAATTTGAAGAAAATCATACACCTAGGCCGGTATTCATAGTCGGTTCTTATATTTAAGATCATCTTAAGTACAATCTTAAGATGTCATTAACCAATCACAGAGCCGTATTAGCATCTTAAGATATTACTTAAGACGGTCTTGAAATAAGATCTGATTATGAATACCGGCCCCATAAATATCGGTCATTGCCGTCGCTCTAGGGGGTCGATTGTGTATCTTGGATCGAGGTAAAAATTATAAAAGTGAGGAAATTCACTAGAGTATCTATGATTTTATTTGTCGAAATCTAGTAAATCTGTTCACTTTTCTAATTTTCACCTTGTTTCAAGATACACAATCGACCCCCAGAATCTCTTTAATTAAAAATTAAAAATGCAAAACAGTTGGTGAAAAATTTGGTGAAATGTTATCAAAGATGGGGAAATTTGGAAACTTTATGTTTAAAGGTTGGTGAAAAAGAGTAGTTTTGATCTGGCAACACTGCGCACGAGGCGACAGTAAAAGCGAGCGGTAGAATAGAAGCACACGATAAATGAAAGAAAGCGGTGATATTAAGAAGGTGATTGTGGAGAGTTTAAAGGTAAGGACGGGCGTCAGGGGTTGAATGGGAGGGTGAAAGAAATGGGAAGTAGATTACAGGAGAGCGTGATAAGCAGAGGGGATAAATGTTATAAGTGCTAAAATGTTTTAGGGTCGGCAGGAGGGAAAGAAAAGAAAGATGGACGGAAAGCAGAAGGTCAGAGGAACAATAGAAATCGACAGGGAGGCGATGGAGATGATGTTGGAGGGACGAGCGACAAAGATGATGAAGAACTTCAAGGAGGAAATAAAGGAGCTGAGGGAGGAAGTAGAAAATTTGAGAAGGAAAGTTTACAAAATGGAACAAGTTGCTGGTAAAAGGAAGAGGGACGGGAGTGAGGAGAGGGAGGATAAGGTATGCAGGAGAAAATGGTGGTCCGAAGATAACGAAAAGGACGAGGCAGAAAAAAGAAGGAGGAACCTGATTATCAGAGTAGAGAAGGATAGATGGGGAGGAAACTGTTCAAACTGGAAGAAGGTGAAGCAACTATTCGCAGAAGGACTGAGAGTGAAGGTAGAGATGAAGGAGGTGGTCATGTTAGGACTAAGAGGGGAATGGCTGACTCTATTGGTAAGGTTGGGAAGTGAGGAGGATAAACGGAGAATATTGGAAGCAAGAAGAAGAGAGGGAAGTAGGATGAAAATAAAGATGGATGAGGACAAATCGTTAGAGGAAAGGATCAAGGAAGGAAGGGAGAGGGAGAAGAGAAGGGAAATGAGGGAGGAGGAGAACGAGAATAAAAGGGAGGCGACTGAAGAGGATATTGCGAAGAAATTGGAGGACAATCTTCTGATGGAAACGGACGAGGATGAAGACGAAGCGAAAGAGGGGGAGGGACAGGGGAAGAGACAATGGTAGGAGTGGGGAGGCGAATACGTTACAAGGCTCTGGAAGATGTTATGATTTAATTTAATTTTTGATCGTGATCTATTATTTTGTTATGATGTACTTGATTTGGCGTTTTTTGTTTGCTTGATTTGTGAGTATGATTTGATTTATTATTGTGTTAGTGAGGCCGTCAAAGACCGAGATAGGTATTACTCTGGAAGATATTATGATCTGACTTGATTTTACGTTTTCGTTAGATTTAGGATTAGAGTTTTGGCGTTTTTGTTTGATTTACGAGTATGATTTGATTTATTGTAAGAGGTTTGGGTACGTTCCTCAGTAAAAAAAACGCCTTGTAAGCCCTGCGGGGAAGCGCAATAAATACATACATACATACATACATACATATATATATATATCTTCGAATTATATATATATATATATATATATATATATATATATATATATATGTATGTATAATAAAACCCTTCCAAACGGGTCAACGCAAGTTGAATTAATATTTTGATATTTTCTCGTATTATAAAGTGTACAAATTAATATTAAGAACCGTGACATATATAGTAGATGTAAGTACAAAACGCGATTATACGTGAATTCGAGCGCGACAGCTATATTGCATAAGTGTGATTGAGATTATTATTTTGAGTTATCTATTACACATTTGAGTTAATTTTGATCTAAGTAAAAGATACATATTTGATTTTTGTGATTTTAAGCGTTATTTCACATTTTGACACTTTAAAGTGAACTTTTTTGTTAAGCATAATTATTTGATAATATTGATAGATATGAGTTCGTTGGGACCTAAATAAGAGGCCTGCATACTTAGTTTTGCGAATTTTGCGTTTTTTCGAGATTAGACAATTTAGACATATTTAGGCCTACTTTGCCAATTTTGGTGCGCTTATGTTGAGAGTGGTCTCAATCGTTTAGTTTAGTCCTAAATAGGATGCCCATATAGTTTTTGTATCGATTTTTGAGTTTTTACGACTTTTTACCATTTTGAGTCAACTTTGCGAATAATGGTCGGATTAAGTTAAAATAGGTCTTAAACGTGTCGTTTCATCATAAGGAAGCGAGCCATATAGTTTTTAAGCGATTTTTTGCGATATTACAGATTTTTGCAATTTTGATGAAAATTTGAGTTAATCGATATTTTGATATTTTAATCATACTGTACAGGTTCATCGTGACTTAAGGAACGATATTATGCCATTTTTATTTCGAATTTTGCATTATTTCACGAAATGACCATTTTGGGTCAAAACTTGAAAGAAACGTTATTTTGAGATTTTATCGTACTGATTATGTTTATTAGAGTCATTAGAGACGACTTATGTCGAGAAAACCCGAGATTTTACGAAAATGTGGATTTTTGCCATTTTTGGTAATTTTGGGCGAAAAACGAGTTATTTTCAGTTTATTGCGGTAGATTTAAGTTCAAAGGGATGAAAGAACCCCAGCTATGCAGTTTTTGTTCGATTTTATCGATTATTTCGAAAAATTATATTTTTGGTCAAAATCGGTAATTTTCAGTTTTTTCGATTAAATTCGATATATTTGTGTTCAGAAGGTCAAGAGAAGTCTAGATATACTTCGTTTATGTTATTCGAGCGATTATTTCAAAAATTCACAATTTTCAGCGACTTTTGTATTTTTGAGTTTTATTGAATTTTAACGTTAGATTTACTTTATTCGACGTAAAAGAAGACCAATAGACTTTGTTACATCGAAAAATATGCATTTTTACACTTTTTAACAAATTTTGCGAAAAAGTTAAATATCGATAATTATGCGTTAAATTTAGCATAGGAGTGATTAATTGAGCGTGAGGAATGTAAATCCGTTGCGATATATGCGAATTTTACGCGTAGGAAGATTTTCATTGGTATAGGTCAGTGACATCGATTTTTGAGCAGCGCGTGTTAAGTTGATTTTGACGATTGATTCCTTAATGAAGGACCAAATAAGACATATTGGTGTTGTTTTACAAGCGTTTATTACGTTTGATAAGATTTTGATGCAGAAACCTGAAAAGGAAAAATATCCGTTATTTTAATATTACATAGTGATATTCGTGTTTAAATTAATTAAGTATACTAACCTGATGAGTCCTGTGAAGTCCTGAAGATGGGATGTGTACCTGAAAAAGAAAAAGAGATTATTAGTATAAGCGTGTAAATTACCGAATAAACGAATATGCGATATTAGAATTAAATGTAATGAGCAGGGATAAACGCGAAAACATTGTAAAGAGTGAAAGGATTTGAATAATATTGCGTATTGTAGGCCTCGGCAAAAGCTTACTCGCGAGCAGCCTTGAAGGCGCGAGGAGTGGGGAATCCGTCCCCACTCCTCGCGCTGTTTCCACTCTACACTCTACGCTCTACTGGCCCTCGACCACCTCGAGTTCATCGAGCGCATTACGCGGATTCCGTCGTGAGCCTTCGTTGTGGAGTTGTGGACACACGTGCTCGCACCTGATTATTACGAGCGACGGACTTCGCTACTTCTCTTCGGAATGTATATCTATCTATTTTACTGAACGGTCTTGGATGGATTTGTCGAGACCCTACAATTTTGAGGGATACTGAGAACGATCTTGGATGGATTTGTCGACTCTTATAACCTTGAAGGATACCGTTTGCTGTACCTTGAATCACGATCTTCATGGAAAGTATTCTCCCGGGAGGGTGAGCATTTTTGGCGAAGTAACAATCGGTTTGTCAGTTTTTAGCATGATCATTATAACACAATCACTTTTCTGGATTATTGATCTTATCTTTTCTTTCATATGTGTGATAAGCTATCTTGAGTGTATGCATTTGCGTTTTCTCTAACGGTATGATCATTCTGCGTATTTCACGTTCTTTAAGTATCGATTTTCAATTATATTTATTCGGATTATGATAAATTATTCGGCGTGTACTTGCGTTTTCATAAATTCTCATATTATTGCGATGTACTTTGTTGGCGAATTGGGTTGCCGGGCGTAACTCCGGCTTCGCCAATTGGCGTAAGAGGAGGCCGAGTCGACCCCGACAGGGATCCGGAGTGCGGAAAATGACGGACACTGCGTTTACCACAAAGTATGCTTTATTGTACAAATGGTTTTGGCCGAAGAGGTTTTACAGAGGTTCGGCTGAGGTGGTCGCGGCGTGCATGTGATGCACGTATGATCCGCGGGCGCGACTGGAGCACACAGAACGTGCTTGAGACGCTCGTAATCACTGCCGAGACGCGCACTTAGAGTTTGTGAATGTTCACCACTCGCGTGCAGCGAGGGTGAACCGCAGACGCACGGAGGCGTAATGTTCGTTGCCGCACTGTGAGCGCGGGAGCGAGCGCAATGGGCGCGATGGAGAATGTCCGTGAGACACTTCTCGCATGTGCCTTGATGGCACGACACTTACGAGCTGGATGCACAACGGGGC